>CATIWQ010240919.1:0-15406 GCA_949673415.1 Euphorbia schlechtendalii
GAAAGGTTATCAAGGGTTTGCTTTTTAGCAGGCTTTGTGATGAACCTTTGAGGTCTTTGAGAATTTGATCTTTCAAACTGGCTACTCTGGCCTTCAAATCTTTTTAGATTGAGTTTACTGCCTTTTGAATTCATTTCCTGCAAAAAATTCACGGGTTAGAAAATCAGGAAGGAAGTTTTTATCTCCATTAATAAATTCTATATCAAAATCAAACACAGATAGTATCGCTTGCCATCTAGCAAATATTTGTTTCGAGGCGATGTTTTTAACATCTTTAACTAATATTTCTTTTGCACTTTTGCAATCTATTCTTAATAAAAATTTTAGATTTATTAAATCAGATTCAAATTTTTGAATACATAAAACAATAGAAAGAATTTCTTTCTTGATTGTGGAGTAATTTTTGCGAGCTCCTACCTATACCCCACTTGTGAATCTTACTAAGGATTCAATTTCACTGATCCTTTGCTTAAGGATTCCACCATAACCTAAATCTGAAGCATCTGTTTCAACTATTTTGAAAGCTTCAGGATGGGAAATAGCTAGACAAGGTATTACCTTAACACGGGATTTTATCCTTTTAACAGCTAAGGTGTGACTTTCAGTCTACAAGCAGCTCAGCTCCCCCATACTTAGAGAATTTTTCTTCATTTTAGGACTTTGTTTTACTTTACCTTTTCTTTGAGGTTGGTCTCTTTGTATGAGTTCCTGTATCATCTATTCAACTAACAACAAAAACATCTATACAACATAATATTTAAAGTTTAGAAGATCTTAATATGGAAGGATAGATTTTGTAATTTCATTTATAGAAAATATTACTTAGTTCATAAATTATATTCTAAACTAAGATTAAATGCTAAGTCTAATTATAAGAGCTATCTACTACTAGGTACATGTCTTATTTTTGGCTTTTGGAAGAGGAGGATCCAGGTTGTCTTGATTTAGCTTTGGAGGTTGCTGCTAAGGTTGTTGATGATGAAGAGTAGAAGGAGGATACTGAGGTCGCCTAGGAAGAGTTATTAAGGTTTGTCGTTCTAAGAGCATCTTTAGCTACCTTCTCCCCCTTTGATATCTGACCCTTCACAATTTGTTCCAGGCAGGTATTAAAGGCATCAAGGGTAGCTTAAAAGTTCTCTTGCTGGTTGATTATCTGTAGGGATATCTCTTTCTCCAACTGCTACTTGCCTTTGGAAGTTAAGAACTCCTGATCATTAAGCTCACTAAGAAGGAGATGGTGACATCTGGAAAGGTGTGCTATCTGATCAAATCCTTGACTCGTGAACTATTGAAAGTATTGAAGTAGAGCTCTGAAATCTGTTGCAGAGAGTGCAATCTTCATATGCTCTTCCATGTCAAGAATCTTGGGTCCGATTGATGATATACACAAAGCTGTGTAATCAATATCTTTAGCGTCAAATTCACCAGTCTTGACCAGAGTCCCAACATTCTTCTACAGATCTTCCACCTTGTTCTTTATGATATTCAGCTTTGTGTGAATAGTCATACAAATCTTTGGGCAAAGTGATTTTGTAAGTAGAAGGCTTAGAGTAGGCATCTCAGGAAAGATCTTCCCTAGGCAGTAATTAGGAACTTTTGAGAGGAGGAGATCTTTGCATCTATGTTCTCATTAACTTCTCTGCTGATATTGTCTATCTTGGAATGGAGAGAGTCAAGATTTAGCACAGGCTTCTGGTCCACCTTTGATGATATGTTCTTCAGCAATTTCACCATTTGATCTTGTTTATTATCATGATTCATAAAAAACTTTGACATTGTCTCCAAAACCTTCACCATGTTGTGGCCTATATCCTTGATAGTTTCAACCTCTTTGAGGAAATTTTCCAATTTGCAATTGGTTCTCCTCTTGATTTTGGCTTGTTCCTCACTAAGTTTATGGAGCTATATCACTTGAGTTTCCATGTTGGAACTCAAGGAGCTCTGCTTCTCAGTAGCAGCATCCATGCTACCCATTATCTTTCTTGCAACAATGTTAGCTAGTGTAGTAGACATGGGGATAGACGATATTGCTCCCCCAAGCTGGGCTGCAAACTTTGATAAGCCGGTTAGGATCACAACCATCTTATCCACCAAAATCTTGGTGCTTTCTTTTGCTAAATGATTCCGAATCATAAACAAACTACCCTGGCTCTTCTCAAAATCCTCTAAGTAGAGGGATTCAGTAGGCAAGCTTGTGTGCTCTTCAAACTCAGGCAACTTAGTCTTGGGTTTGGATGACAAGCCTATCAATTCCTGAGAAAGTGATAAGTTGCTAACTACTCCATCTAACTTAGTAATAGTTTTGAGAGCTATGAATTTCTTCCTTGCCAACTCCCTAATCTGTGCTAAGGTAGATGCATCAGCCACATCCTCTTGGACTGGCTCTCTGCTGGGTTGTACTTCATGGGTTATAAAATTTACCTCAATACTCTGACCAATTACGTTTTCTTGTTGAGTAGAGTTCTCAGCATTAGGAACTTCGCTAACCAAAGGAGTTAAAGGGGTAGAGGATGGGTTTGAATAATAGGTAGGTTTAGAAGTTTGTACATTTGAAATAGGGGGGATGGTTTTAGTCTTTTTGTGAGAAATGGAAAGTATGATATCTATATAGGTATGTGTTTATGTTTGGGTTTGAGTTTGTGTTTGGGGAAGAGAAGAAGTAGAAGTTTGAGTATTATTTATCAAAGAAGATTTTGGAGAGAAAGAATCATGACTTTTGATGGGAGATGAAGGGATATTAACTGGGCAATTTTGGTTATTAATAGGAGAGGAAGGTGAATTTACAGTATTTGAAGGAGGAGGAGAATTTAAAGAGGAAGGTATTTTAGTTTCCACAGAGGTAGGAACTGGGGTATTTACAGAAAAAGTTAGTTAAGGATTTACAGAAGATAGGGGGGTTGGATTTAGAGGTACCTCTTGGTTAGCTGTTTGAGCTAAGGATGGGTTAGCTTGAAGTATCTCAAACCGAGTAGAGGTTTCCTCAGTTTGAGTAAAATTGAGTGTGGGGATGTTGGGATCAGGAAGATCAGACTCTTCCTGAGTAAGGTTGAGGGTTGCTCCAACATCCTCATAACTGCTCACTACCTGCACATTCTTCTACAGGGGCCGGTTGGAGTCAGATTGCTTTCACTTAGTGCCTTTTGCTTCATTAAGTTTAGTGATAGCTCCAGGACTCATAGTTCCCCATCCTTTGATTTATTAACATCACCCTGCTCATCCGATTCTTTAGAAATGACCAATTTGCGCTTTCTTTGGCGTAGGGTTTCCTCAACCTCAATCTCATCCTCTTTCTCCTCAACTTGCTGCTTAGCTTGCAACTTCACCTCATCCTCTCTATAAGTGCTCGTTTTGGCCTTCATTTACCTCCTTTGATGTTGGGGTTGAGCAAGGACTTCATCGGATTTTGGTTGGGTTCTTCTTACGGGCCTTAGAAGAGGTAGCCTTCGGTTTTGGAGAAGAAGAGGTGGTGGTGACTTGCTCCAAGATACTGGAGATTGACAGATGGTCGCTTAAGTCCTCGCTTCCGTCGAAGTCCACCATTAACTAGTCTTCTTCTTCCTTGGGAATGTCCACATGTACTCTTGTCTGTACGCACTTAAGCTTTCACTTTTGTTGTGCTTTATTACACCTAGTATGTACTTGATTGTGGCACAGCTTGGTGAAGTGAATGAGGTCAAGTTTCTTCTTCACTGGCAGCACTGTGTCACCGGACTCCCCCAAAAACTATGCTATGTCTAGCTTCACTACCCTCATCAGTTTGGTGATGAGGTAACCATAGTGGTAAATAGTAGTCAGCTTTGTTAAGTGGTGAAGGATCACCACATGCCAATTGAGCCTCTTACCCTCTACCATGTGGTAGACCACACACCTCTCAAAATAGGCGTAGCTGGACACTAATCTAGTTTTTGATAGCAGTAGCTTCACCACTAGCTCGTGGCATGCTCTTGCGGTTCAACTCATCCCCCTTGCTACCATCTCCCTAGAAACATAGTTAGAGGGGAGCTCCCAATTTTCAAGGATGACCATGAAGTCCTCGTCACCAGTCATGTGGAGCTGAGTGCCTTTGTGAGGCAGATTCAGAATGTTCCCAATCAGCCTTTAGCAAATAAAGGTTGATTTTCCTCTGAATTCCACCAGCAAGACGTAGTTGAGACTTTCAATAGTATAGAGGTGAGAGTAAAATACCTTAATCAGTCCGATAATAGCAGGTCCTTCCATCTGCAGAAAGGAACTCCGGCTTTGCTTCTTGATGACCTTGTGCATGATTCAATTTTTGAGAAGATTCTCATAATTGACTTCATAGACAGGACCAAACTCAAAATTGTCAACCCAATCCACCTTTGTGAAAAGGGTTCCAGCTTGTAAAGTGAGCTTCTCCATTTTGCCTTCGGTGTTAACAACAACCTTCTTCACGGTTGTGGTGTTGAGTCTGAAGGTGGTTTTTGTGATCGGTATTTAAGAAGAGTAAAGGGATTTCTGAGAAAAGAATTAGTGTTCTTAAGCTCTGAATGATTTGAATTCGTAAAAGCAAGTACCCTCTCTCTTCATCTCCTTCAGCTTTTATAGACCTTTTGAGATGGTGATGATACGTGGCGCGTTCTCAACTCAAGATAAGAATTAAAGCTGAGATTAACACTTGCTTAACCACCTTAGTAAAATAGTGAGTTTTATTGTAGAAGGTTCCACTTCAAAAGCACATCTTTTTGAAGACTTAGAATTTGATTTTAACAGCGAAATAGTAACTCATGCTGTTACTTTAAATTTTAGACGGTGTTAAACATGTGTCATCTCCTTGCTAAAATAAGGATTAATCTTCAAAACATAGCCAAATTTCTAATTTGTTCTTTCTTCTTCTTCATTATAGCAGGTTCTCCATACCAATGAGCTGCCTCAGGATATTGAATTGTTCCTTTGGCAATGGTTTGGTGAATATGTCAGCATGCTGTTCCTGTGAAGGAACATACTCCAGCTTGACATCTCCCCTTAGCACATGATCTCTTATGAAGTGATGTTTGATGTTGACATGCTTCATCCTGCCATGCTGAACTGGATGCTCGGATAGGTCAATTGCACTCTTATTATCACACATAACTTTGAGACACTTTAACTTAATACCATAATCTTCCAGTTACTACTTAATCAATAGCAGTTGTGCTATGCAACTTCTTGCGGCCATGTACTCAACTTCAGTTGTACTCAGCTTGCTTCTTGCTGTACCATGAGACCAAGCATTCTCCAAGGAAATGATATCCTCCCGTGGTGCTTTTCCGATCAAGCTTTTCCCTTCCATAATCAACATCTGTGAATCCTCTTCGAGTTAAATCTGAGTTGTTGGGATACCACAGACCTTCTTCAATAGAACCTTGCAAGTATCTGAGAATTCTCTTTACATTTGCTAACTGAGATTCTCGGGGATCATCTTGATAATGAGCATAGTAGCACACAACATATCGTATATCTGGTCTACTAGTTGTAAGGTAAAGAAGAGAACTAATTATTCCCCTATAGAACTTGCTATCTACAGATTTCCAGCTTCATTCGTACTTAAGATAGTATCAGTGACCATGGGAGTGAACATTGGCTTCGAATGCTCCATGTCAAACTTCTTCAGGACTTCTTTAGCATACATTGCTTGATTGACAAAGATTCCATATTCAACTTGCTTAACTTGAAGACCAAGAAAAAAGTTGAGCTCTCCCATCATAGACATTTCAAACTCGCTTTTTCATCTTGTTGCTAAATTCCTTGCACATCTTCTCATCAGTTGCTACAAATATGATATTATCAACATATATTTGGACCAGTAACACATCTTCTTTTCTTCACCTGATAAATAGAGTTGTATTTGCCTTCCCTCTTTCAAAGCATTTGTTGATTAAGAAATTAGTTAGCCTCTCATACTAAGCTTCAATCCGTAGAGAGATTTCTTCAATTTGAAGATATGCTTAGGATTCTTTGGATCTTCAAAGCAAGGAAGCTAGCAAACATACACGTTTTCTTGAATAAATCCATTCAAGAATGCGCTCTTGACTTCCATTTAAAATAATTTAAAGTTCATATGAGATGCAAAAGCACACAGGATTCGAATAGCTTAAAAATGGGCTATAGGAGAATAAATCTCATCACAATCAATGCCTTCTTACTGATTGTAGCATTGAGCAACAAGCCTAGCTTTGTTCTTGATAATAGAGCCATCTTCATCTAGCTTGTTCTTGAAAACCCATTTGGTTTTGATAATTGATTTCCCTTTAGGCTTAGGAACTAGATCCCAAACCTCATTGCGTTTGAATTGATCCAATTCCTCTTACATTGCGATCATCCAATAATCATCTCCTTCTATATCTTCAAACTTCTTGGGTTCAATCAATGAGATGAAAGTTGTATGACTCATCATTCTTCTAAGCTGACCTTGCATCATCACCGGATTATGAACATCATCAATAATGCTATCTAGCGAATGGTTGCAATGAGCTCTAATCTCCCTCGGTAAACATGGATCAACTACTGGAGGATCAACATTGGGTTGTTGAATTGGAGGTTAATCTTTGCCATCATTGAAGTTGATAGAGAGATCATCATCATCTTTGACTTCCTCAGCTTTAGGTTCTTGTGTTGGGTTGGCAGCACAGAGAGTGGCATGCTGAGTGGTTTTGCTTGCTAGGTAACTCCTTCATCTTCATTAGATGAAAGTCTATCTACATTGTTAGTTTCATCGAAATCTACATGCATAGACTCCTCTAATAGGTCGGTTCTTTTGACATAGATTCTATATGCCCTACTATTAATTGAGTATCCCAGAAAGATAGCTTCATCAGACTTAGGATCAAACTTACCTAGTTGCTCCTTGGTGTAAGAATAAAGCACCTACAACCAAATGATTTGAGATGACCAATCTTAAGCTTGCACCCTTGCAAAAGTTCATAGGGTGTTTTCTTTAGAATTGGGCAAATTAAAACCCGATTCAAGATATAACAAGCTGTGTTAACAGCTTCTCCTAAAGAACCCAAGTTAATAGTACCTCACAGTACTTTAATATTTTGGAAATAGCAAACTGTTAAGGTTAGTGAAATTAATTAAGTACTAAATATACTCATAATTAATGAAGCTCACTAGAGTGTGTTAAAGGGAAAATAACTCAGTTTTGCTGAGTAATTAATTAAGTTATGGCTTAGAGTAGGAAAAGCTGAGTTTATGTCGAGTACTACGTAGTTTAGAAGTATATCAACTTAGTTGCGTTGAGTTAGGTTTTATTAATTAAAAGTTGTTTTCTATAACACTGAATGACACACGTGCTACTAACAAATTCTGTGAGAAATAGAATATTTATTAGATATTTTTCAGGAATAATAGCGCTGAAATTTAGGAAGATTTTTAGTGGTCCTCACAAGATAAAAGGTGTCAGTACGAAATATCGGGATTCCCTCACTAAAATCCAAACTCAAAAGAAATCATCTGACATGCGTCGTTTTCCAGTATCTCTATGCGTCTCTGCCAACGTCAGCAAGTCAATCAATCTGAGGATTCTACGTTGCAATATCGCGTGCCTCTCTTAACAGAATTGCTCAAAGATAAAATGAGATTTTATCAAAGGAATTTTATTGGGCCTCAACGTTCAAATTTCTATCTGTAAACTTCTTGGAATCAGTCTCCAACGGGAAGATTCGAATGATATGAAGAGAAGGGAAATTGAAGATCAGCGACCTTGAAAAGTTTACAACAGCTACTTCTCAGAGCTTCAACTATAAATAGAATACTAAAGCTGACGTTCAAACTTGGTGAATCACCTCGAATTTCTTATAGAGCTGAAACTCTGCGAAATTACTCCCAACTTCAAGAAATTCCAATCTCAAGCAATCAGCAAACATCAATTCCTAATATGTTTGTAATAGATTGGATTACTTATATTGAACATTGTAAGGATTCAATGTTTCTATAAGCTGAATTCAGTTCGCAATCTTTTCATTCAAATCTGAGTGTCAGTTTATATAATACAATTGTTAAATTATTTACATAGAATATCCAATAACTATATTTATATTTATGTAGATGTAGATGTGAGATCATAAGTAAGATAATAATATAATAATAAACAATCTCTAGTTTATTCTAATCATCAGAATGAATAATACTACAAACTAGCACATTCATATTAATGTGATATCATCTCACTCATCACAAGAGCAATGAAGCATATTAAAAAAATATAGGTACATGTAAGTGGACATGGTACTAGATCGATCAATTACAGGAAAATTTCATGGTTGCTGAGTAATAGATATTTTCATGTAGTTCTTGTTTGAAATCCTTTATCTGACTTTATTACAAGACTAGATTTGATATCACACACTTTGACATATGTCTAACGACTTTGTAGTAGGATGGTAAGAGAATACTATTGGGTGTGTCATTGAACATTTGAGGGTTAGGTTGAGGAGACTTGTCAATTAGTTAATTCTAAGAAGATATCTTTGGTCACTTGATGAGTGAAATTGATAAGTCCACGGCAATACCCAAATAATTGAATTTACTTATTTGTTAAAAATCAATTTACTTAAGATCAAGAAATGTCTGAGCGAACATAGAGATTAACGACATCATGCCTCTCACTTGAAATTTGATACTTGCAAACAAAGGACATATATGTATGCTACAAGGTTGTGTTATACAAGAGAGGCATGTATCTCTCTTAATTTGGGGGCTCACATGGTTTGCTAGAATCCACTACTAGTTTTGTGAATCGGGTCGTTTACTATCAACATAAAGATGAACCCACATGATCATACACTTACACCATTTAGAGCATTGACTATACGAATGAACTTAATGTACAAGAAGTAAATTATAATCGGATGGTTGATTCAATAATTTATAAAATATTTAAATATTTATTGTAAAATTAAGGTGATGTTTTAGTTCAGGCTGAGTTAAATCATATGGATTAATGAATCAATCTTAACTTAATTTTAACATTAAGTATATTCTAATATAAAGTCATATTTAAAATATAAAAGTAAATAGAATAATAATTAATTGGTTAATTATTATTATGCGAAATTAAACCAACCAATAAGAGAAGGGAAGTTAGATGGACCAATAAGAGAATTGAAGTTATTTCTTTCAGCCAATAGGATGAAAGTAGCAATTATTTTCTCTCACTATAAATAGAGATTGATGGATGCAAATATGTATAGTTTTTCGCAAGTGACATTTTACAACTTCAAGCTTTCTTACTCTAATTCTACGAATTCATGTGAAGAAAAATTCTAATCAAAGTTATTTTTTTCATTCTCTCTAGCATAGGTCATGTTCGGTGAAGTGGTGGTGTATGTGATTGCAGAAGTTGTTCGACATCAAACACTACATCAATCTCTTGTAGAGATTTCTAGGTACACATCTTTTATTGATTCTTGTTTTTCAGTTACATATAAATTCAACTTCATAATGTCATGGGGTATAAAACCGAGAATTATAACGGGGTATTTTTTTAGCATGATTGATCAATATTCAATGAAAGTTTCCAATAGTTGTATAACAGCAGCTTTATACTAAGTTGATTTTATATGAGTTTTGAGTTTATGTTTGGGCAAAAACAAAAGAGAATGATTTGCATGTATTTGAATTACTCAGTTTGTATTTCTCGGATTTGGGTTTTATTTTAACATGAAAGAAATTGATTTGAATATATTTATCATTATATTCTTCTCTTTACAAGCTTTCCAGTGGTATATAAAACGTTTAAATCCGATAAACAATGAGTAAAATATTAAAAATTTTGAACTTTGTTGATTTTTGTATGAGTCACGATCGCGATAAATTATCACCCTTGCAATGTGTGCGTGGAAGACATTTTGAGATATTATGATACTGACAATCGGGACAAATTGTCGCCATCGCGAACAACACTTAAACAATTATATCTTTTCAGTTTCTTTACCATTTTCTATGAGATTGAATGTTTAACATAATTAATTTCTCGTAAACACCATGATTAAATATCTTTAAGGTTCTTGGATAATTTCTAAAATTGTTTTAGGATTCCCTTTGCACGATAATCCTAGAGTATTTATTATTGTCACAATCATAGTTCCAATGGGAGGGGCTGCGTTGTGAGTTTACAACCTCACTATGGTTTTTCATCGCTAGGATGATTAAAAATAAAAAGAACAAATTCCTCTTCCACGGATAGACTTCAAACGACGACCATTTTATATCTTGTTTAATCTTATGCTGATTTTTATTCAACAGTAATCACTCTTTTACAGGTCCCCGCATAGGTGCTATTTTAAGGGTCGACGCCCGACTACACTTGGCACTTAAACCCTGCCGATCGACTAGCGCTTAAGTCCACCTAATCCCCGATTAATCCCCGCTTAGGCCCCGATTAATCTTCGGCCGCCCGACTAGCGCCTAGCGCTTTTTAAAATACTAACTATAATAAGCTATATGTTACTTTTTCCATGTCGTACATTCAAGTTGACCTAAGCATTTTTCTCTCTTATAAATAATTTGTGATTCTTGCCTTGAGTATCAACATTTTATTAATATGTTTTTTGGTCATGTGGGTTCTTGAGTTGAGGTGGGTGCAAACCTAGTTGGGATGCACTTTGCTCTTGCACCTGCATTGGTCTTTTTTTCTTCAAAATAATAGTTCTAGTGGGAGGAATAATGTGATTTGAATAATGGACAATTTCATTGCTTGTATATAAATGATTTGTTAAGTTTATTACATAATTTTACTCTATATATCATGTGAATAAGTAAACTATAGTTCATCTGTCTCAATAGTAAGTGGTTTAAAGTGCTAACTCCAACAATTTGAACTTGACTGAGGTTTAGACACATCAATATGTACCAGGCTAAAGTCAGGCTATTGAGTATCTATTTCTTGTATAGAGTTATGGCACAACAATACATGAATTACTTCAGGCTAAAGTCGGGTGGTTTATGTATTCAAGGTGCACTTGACATTCACTTTGTGGTTATTTTTACATTCACTTCTTGGTTTGACATAACATGGATAGTTCGGTTTGTTCTGGGAGTGGGATCAGACAAGAATATTTCTAGTTAAATAATTAAAAATTGGTTTTACACAGGCTAAAGCTTGGTCAGATTTTAATAAAATATGGATCTAGGTATTAATATCTCAAAATCATCAACATAATTAAAGTTCATGGGATGTCTTTAATTGCAATATTATTATTACAAAGTCCTTTATTCTAATACTCTCTAGGATTCCATTTGTAGAATTGAATTATTGAACACTACATTTTTCTCTCTACGGTTACACCTTGAATAAAAGAAAAAATTTTGAACGAAAATTTTGAAGCGTTCTAGTTACATAAAGTTCTTAGACTAGAATTCAAATAGTACATGGTGGAAAAGCATTTCTCACAACACCAAGTAAGAATAATTTTATAACAACATTATTGAAACATAATGACTTGACTTGGTAATTAGATGTCATGTGCATGATGTAGAAAACCATGGTCTCCTAACTAAAGAAATAGTTCATGGACCAAAATGTATATAATATCAAGGATACTTTAAGATTAATGTATCAAGAATAGGATTGGCAAGAAAGAAAATGCTAACGTTTCTCTTGAGACATTTTTCATTAGTGACATATAAATATTAAATTAAATTTCCCTAAGCAAGTGGGAGAGACACAAGAACAAGAATAGTGATTCAAGTTTTTATATTCATGTCATAGATACACACCCTAATTGTGAGACACTACACCATTCATAATTAATCAAACACCAACCACCAAGGCACTTGAAAAGACACCACATGATATATGGATTGGTAAAGAGCCTAAACTGTCTTTCATGATAATATGGGGTTGTGAGGCACATGTCAAGAAAGTTACAAGTAAGAAAATTGAATCCAAGGCAAATAAGTGCCAATTTGTAGGTTACCCGAAAGAAATAATTAGTCATCAATCTTCCAATTCTTTTGAGAACAAAGTGTCTGTAGCTAGAAGGGGTATCTATCTTGAACAAGATTTTATTTCCAAGAAAGATAGTGTGAGCAATATTGAACTAAGTGAAGTTCAAAACTTACAAACTCCATTCGAGGAGAGGTTAGAGATCATATAAGAAAATAATGAAAATATTATTTCAAAACCAGTCACACAAGAACCTAGAATATCTGGTAGGATTAGTCATGAGCATGAGAGATATGGTTAACTCATACTCGATGATAATACTATTATGGTCATTGATCAAGAACAACCAAGAACCTATCAAGAGGCTATTGAAAGCTCACAATCATCCCAATGGCATAAATCTATGAAGGATGAGATGCAATAAATGTATATTAATCAAGAATAAAACTTGATTGATCCATCTCCATATGTGAATGTGATTTATTATAAGTGGTGCTTCAAGTTAGAGCCATAAAACATCTTCAAGGGATGACTTGTGGTAAGAGGACTTAGAAAAGTTTACGGGGTTGACTATGATGAAACCTTTTCCCCCTTCATAATGTTCAAATCCATCAAAATACTTCTTACCATTGCAGTATGGCATGACTATGAAATATAGAAAATATATGTCAAATCCACTTTCTTGATCGAAAGGTACTTGAAGATGTCTATATGTCTCAACCTGAGAATTTTGTAGATCTCAAGTATATTAACTGAGTATGTAAGCTTCAAAGGTCAATTTATAGATTAAAGTAATCATCCCAAAGTTAGAATCAACGATTTGATGAAACTATACAAGAATATCGTTTCATACAAAATCAAGATGAAGATTGTGTTTACAAGAGAGTTAGTGGGAGCATAATCACCTTTCTAGTCCTATATGTAGATGAAATCTTAATCATTAGAAGTGATATTCAAACACTACAAGGAGTAAAGCATTAGAATAAATGCTTGGCAATGAAAGAATTAGGAGAGTCTAAAATGATTCTTGGGATCCGAATCTATAGAGATCGATCTCAAAGGCTTCTCACCTAAGTCAACCCACATACATTGATGAATTCCTAAGAAGATTCAACATGGACAAGGAAAAGAAATGATTCTTTCCTATGTGTCATGGGTTGAAAGTAAGAAAGAAGGATTCTTCCAAGATAATTAATGAAAGAGAAGATGTCTATATGACTCAACCCGAGGATTTTTTAGATCTCAAGTATCTTGAAAGAGTATGTAAGCTTAAAAGGTCCATTTATACATTAAAGCAACCATCTCAAAGTTGGAATCAACAATTTGATGAAAATATGAAATAATATGGTTACATACAAAATCAAGAAGTACATTGTGTTTACAAGATAGTTAGTGGGAGCATAATCAGATTTCTAGTTCTATACGTAGATGACATCTTAATCGTTGGAAGCTATATTCAAACATTGTAAGGAGTAAAGCATTTGAATAAATGCTTGGCAATGAAATAATTAGGCGAAGCTAAAATGATTCTATTATTAGGATCCGAATTTATAGAGATCGACCTTGAAGGCTTCTAACCTTAGTCAAACATACATTGATGAAGTCCTACGATATTCAACATGGACAAGGAAAAGAAATGATTCTTGCCTATGTGTCATGGGTTAAAAGTATGAAAGAAGGATTCTTCCAAGATAAGTAATGAAAGAGAAAAGATAAAATTGATACCTTACGTATCTGATATTAGATCAATAGTTTACTCAATGTTATGTACGAGACTTGATGTTGCCTTTGCAATGATTATGACAATTCATTACCTATCTGATCCCAGAGTGGAACATTGGAAAGAAATCAAAACAATCCTAAAGTACATAAAAAGGAATAAGGATTATTTCTTATTGCATGGTGGTCAAGATAAGCTTTTAATGCCAGTTTACACTAATGCAAGCTTTAAGACTAACCAAGATGAATAACAATTGCAGTTTGTTTTTGTGTTAATATTTAATGGTGGTGCTATAAGTTGGAGAAGTTTTCACCAACCGGTCATTGTTGATTCTATAACCAAGGCAGAGTATATCATTGCATTGGAGGTAGTGAAGGAAGTTGTTTTGTTAAAGAAGTTTTAACTAAGTTGGAAGTAGTGCAAACAATCTTAGACCTAATAAATATGTTTTTGTGATAATAATGGGCCCAAAACACAAGCAAAGGAGCCCTGATAAGATACACATTCCAAAAATGTACTAAGGAAATGTCTTGAGATTAGATTGATTGTTAATAGAGGTGATATTTTGATACAAAGAGTAGACACCAAAAATAATATCGTAGATCCTTTGATAAAAGCACTAGCAAAGCCTAGACATGAGGGTCTAACAAGATCCATATGAATTAGGGCATGCTTGATAAGAACTAGTGCAAGTGAGAGATTATTGATGTGCCTTAATACACACACACACACATACATACATATGTTTATTTAATTTACACATTATAGTGAATAAAGTCATTATCTATTTATATAATACATGGTATTGTTATTTTAATAGAATATCTGATAAATATACATCTATAAATGTGTAGATGTGAGATAATACGTAATATAATAATATAATTATCAATTATCTCTACTTTATTCTGATCACGAGAATGAATAGAACTACAAACCAACACATTCTTGTTAGTATGATGTCATCTCACTCATCACAAGGGCAAGGAAGCCAAATGAAGAATGTGGGTACATGTAAGTACACATTGTACTATAGATGGATCCATTATGGAAAGAATCTCTTGGTTGTGGAGTAATAGATTTTCTTGTGTAGTTTTTGTATGAGATCCTTTGTCCTAATTTTATTATAGACTCTATAATCTCACACACTTTTACATATGTGTAATGGGTCTGTAATAGGATGCTAAATAAGGATACAAATAGGTGTGTCATTGAACATCTTAGGACTTGTAATAAGTTGAGGGGGCTTTTCAATTAGTTACTTCTAAGAATATATCATCGGTCATTTTATGAGTGAAATTAATAAGGGCATGGCCATGCCCAAATAAGTGACTTTACATATTTGATAAGAATCAATTTACTTAAGATCAAGAAATATCTAAGCAAATATCAAGAAATGTCTGAGCGAATATAAAGGCGGGCGACACCATGCCTCTTGACGGTAATTTTATATATGTCAACAAAGGAGATACAAGTATGCTACAAGATTATGCTATAAGGAAATGCATATATATAACATTGAGTAAACCTTCAAATGTTCCACTCCATAATCCTAAAGCTTCTCACACACACACACACACACACACACACACACACACACACACACACATATATATATATACACATACATATACAGATATATGTACATACATACATACATATACATACATACATACATACATACATACATACATACATATATATATATATATATATATATATATATATATATATATATATGTGTGTGTGTGTGTGTGTGTGTGTGTGTGTGTGTGTGTGTGTGTGTGAGATAACCTTTG
>CATIWQ010240925.1:0-13014 GCA_949673415.1 Euphorbia schlechtendalii
AATTTGGAAATCTCGTCGAGCCCTCCAGATTCAAGTTCCGATGAATAAAATGGGTTCAAATTCTTTTTCTTTTATTTTTATTTTCTTTTAAGTTGTGTGTGTTAGACTAGTTGTTTATTTTTAGATTTTCAATTGAATAAAGTCTTCCACAATGAGGACATTGTGTTCTTTAGTGTGGGAGGCAATTGTAAATCCCAAAAATCCAAAAAAATTAAATAATATTAAAAAAATTGAAGAATTTGAAAATTTTTTATATTTATACATTATCCATTCTTATACTTTACTAACATTTTTCCAAGGTTATTGTGAGTATTAGGTATTACAAGTTTGATGTTAGTGCAAAATTTGGGCGCATGTTGAAATTGAGAGTTATTAGTACAACATTTATCAATTTGGCAAGGATGAGTGGTGAGTAACATTCAAAAGCAACATTCCAATTAAGTTTCAAAATATATTTCAATGCAACATGAATTAGTATAAGTTATATAGTTTTAGTTTAATGCTTCCGATAAGCTTAAGTGGAGTAATAATATCTAGTAGTATCTTACTATGAGTTTAATATGCAAATCCTGAATAAGTCTTGTAAGTATTGAGTGTGTTTAAAGTGTTAGGAAACTATAGCCATAATACTTTGAAATTGTTCAATAAAGGATGAGGGTATTAAGAGTGAAAAATCAAAAGAAAGAGAGGATAACCAATGAGCTATGCAAAAGGTGAGGAATGGTACGGAGCAGAAACTGCAACCATTTAATGAGTGAAAAATGAAAAATAGCATAGCACGTAAAATGGGTGCAAAGTACAAAGTACTTCAAAAACATATGCTTAAAAGAAAAAACTGAGAGTGGTATGGAGCATAAAATGCAACCACTAAAAAAAGGGGAGAGTGGTATGGAGCATAAAATGCAACCACTAGGAGTGTTTTTAGCATCCTGGGTTACCTAAAAATTCCTTGAGAGAAAATTGTTCAAAGTGTGATTTTTATGTCCTTTATACTTTATACTTTACTTAAGAGAATGAAATATTCGAGAATGCATATAAAGCTTATATGAAGATGCGATTCGGTTGAACCTCCATTAAGAGTAAAGGTATACAACTAGACTATATAAATTGCACAATACTAATTTGTGGGAAATTTTAGACTTCTACTTGAATCTTATGCAACGTGGGAATGTGGTACTCACTGCAATAGTCTTTCACCAAATGAGGTACGAACTTGAATACTATTTTATACACTTCTGTTGAACTTACCTTGAGGACAAGGGAAAAGTTAAGTGTGGGGGTGTGATAAGTGTATAGTTACACTTATTATTATAATAATTTTACACATTAAACATTATAGTTTAAGTCATTTTTATACTTCATATAAAAGATTTCACGTGTTATGTAGTTGTTTTTTATGCATGCAGTAACTAGGTAAATCTTGGAAGTAAAATGATTAAAGTTTGAAATCTATGAAAAAATAGTGAAAAAGGTGCAAAAAGATGCATGGAACTTAAGGATTTGGCTTAGGATCGAAGCCGTCGAAGATCGGTAAAGTTACAAGAAGGATTCTGAAGAAAAACACAATTCACAGTCGCGACAACCATTCACAATCGCGACTTAGTATTCTTCAGAACAGAAAGTTGCCAACCAAGTATTCATGGTCACGACATGTACTTCGCGGTCATGACATTGATGGCTTTTGGTAAACTCTTATCTTCTTTCAGCCGTTGGATAAAATCGATCAACCACCATCAACCACTTTTAACTATCAAACGAATAGACACCTATTGGAAGTCAACCAATCATGAATAGGTTCCTATCCATTATGGATAATGTTAAAGCCTTTCATCCAATCACAAAGAAGTGATGTAATCTTTTACTAATGGACACGACTCTTCATCTGGATGGATGCAACCCATCGTACTCTATAAATAGGGCTCCAAACTTCACCATTTTCGTAACAATTGGTGTGTGTGAGGAAAGTGTAGAATTATATGGTGTGAATATAGCTCTAGAGAGAAAATCGTATAGTTTTCGCTTCGTTGTAAGTTAGCGAGAAAATGTATAATTATTTTGATCACTAGATTTCTCTACATATTTGAGCTATTGTTGTATAAGTGTAATTGCAAATCACTTATCAATAAAAGTTTTCGTTCTTCAATATTTGTTTATTCGATATTCACAAAGAATAGCATCCTAGTGGAGGTTTTGTACGAGTCGAGACCGAATTCAAAGTAGATGCAGGAATTGCGGGAATTGACGACTCCCATTAAAGAGTGGATATGGTTTGATCAATTTTAGCTTTCACTTGCATACCTTACAACTTTGCTTTGCTTTCTACTTATACTTTCTATTTCGAAGTTTATGATATGTCTGTGTGTCATAATGTGTACTTCGTGTTGAGTCTTTTATATTAATCAAGTTATATGCTTTTAAGTTTACTTTAAGAGTAGTTTCGGGGTTATAAAGATTGTGTATAATAATTGGATCTGTGATTATAACACTATTTAGTGAGCCAACATTTTTGGAATGGCAACTTTCTAAATGTGGCTATGTGAGAGCGACCCGTACTAAACATAGTAATGTTGTTAGCTAGGTTATATAATTATCTTAACTCGTTTGCACTAGATTTAGAAAAGTCATTTCATGTGTTGCTCTGCGGTGAATAATTGAATATCTGAGTGTCTAGAACCAAATTTGTTAAAGTAGTCAGTGTACATAATATCTTTGATAATTTTGCGTGTTTTCTTTGCTATACTTGTTCATTGTGTTAATCTATATTGATTCCTTCTACTCTAATCTATCTATTCGATTATCCATTTAACTACCAATCCAACCCACCGAAATAAAATCAAACTATTTTATTTTTCCTTGTTCCGTTCCTCTTGTTGATCTTTAGAGCTGGTTCCTTCCTAGTGGGATCGATATCTTTTAAAACTACATCGCAACTGTATACTTGTAGTTATCATCATTTTTCTATTTGATAACTGGTATTGACAACACCTATACTTTAAAGCCAAAATCTTGCAAACAAGTTATTAAACTTATCAGTAGAAAAGTGGAGAATAGTAATTGAGTGCACGCTTAAATACAAGGGTTGGCCACTTGGATTTGATTTGACAGATTTGATTCAACGTTAAGAATAGTGGTCTTATGCACCCACCTTATTTTGACCAAATTCGATAATTTAAGCTCCCACATTGATGTTTTATGAATTTTCAGAACTTTTGGTTGCTTGTCTGCTTTGACATTTTGACAAATCAAACATAGAATTTAAAGTATTAAGAAAAGAGAAACTTTGAAATTTGAAGGTTATGGATGTGTCGAGAGATAATCCGATTCCATTTGGCTTTTGTCTAATCCTTTCACTAAATTAGGCATTGATCATCATCATGCCGAGCAGACCGTGCTAATAAGTGCATGTAGAGACTTTACAATAGAAAATTCAAATGCCAGAATCAATCCTTGAAAATTGGAGACTTAGTCTTAAAGCAAGCTCACAAAATGCACACAGACGCTCGAAGAAAATTCCAGATAAACTTGGAAGACCCATATATGGTGAAGAAAACTCTCAAAAAAGGGGTAGTTAAATTCATGGACATGGATGGGAACGAATTTGTCAGCCCTGTCAATATAGACAAGCTGCAACACTATTTTCTGTGAAAAAAGTATATTTAAAATTTTAAAAAAAATAAATATGATAATAATAAAAGTTTGTTATGAGGTAGTAAGGGCCTTTAGGAAAAAATAATTATCAAATAAAAAATTAAAAGAGTGCGGTCCTTTGATAAAATCCTTCTTAGGAACCCTTAGGCGATGCTGGATGGTAATATTGGAAATGAATACCATAAACTTCACTAATTAAATAACATTTTATTTTAAAAGAGTATTGTTATTAATTAAATGTTATATGTGTGTGATAAATGGAAATGCAAAATCATTTGATGTAACATACATTCACGAGTATAATTTGCTTTTTGTACATAAGACAAAGATAGAAGGCAAAGAAGAAAGTATGAAAAACAAGGCATGAGCCTTTTTTCATACACAACAAGTACTAGTTGGCAACAAAAATAAAGAAACTCGTGACTAGTAAGACGAGGATGAAGGTGAGCATTATCATCCTTGTTTTCTTTAAAGGTTACAAGTTTGCTGGTCCTTGCAAACCATGTGTGATAAGTTATGTCAAGGAAGATATCGAATGTGATAATGAAGTTTACTAGGGCTTGGGTGCGACCATTCCACCTCTCTTGATAGATGTATCTTCGACAATAAGTAAACTCAAAATTAGGGAGAGAACACAAGGATTCAAGAAAGTGTTATGGATAGCTATACGGTCTGTACAAGTGACTCAGATAGTAAGAAATAATATCCATAAAGCCTAATAGAACCACACCTTCCATGGTGATGTGAGTAGTCATATGAGTAATCAACCACTAAGGGCAGTTCCATAGAATATTCCCTATAGTGTGAGTCTCCTTGAAATCATGTTCTTCATCTAAAGTAAACTTCTTGTGAGATTATTCACCTATGCTGAACAAGGAACATCTTCCCCAATTATCGTTTGGTATGTAGTTGACTTCCTTTGGAATCGATAGGACGACCAACTTGTTCCAAAGCAAGAGCTGCTAAAAGTAATTTATAAGATAAATGACTGTGAAAGAATAGATAAGCACAAGTGTATGGAAAAATGACTACTTACCTGAAGAAGTAGTTTGTTACCACCAATAGCGATATCAGCACAATTATGGGTGGACCACATGTAGATCAAAATCATAGCCAAACTTACTACGATAGAAGAAGCTTTGTCCAACATCTAAGTAATAACAGTTAGATATGTGAAGCTACAAATTCCAATAAGAGCTTCACAAAGGCAAACTCCTAGCTAGAGTAAGAAAACAAGCGGAAACCAACTTGCATCAATTTGGTGAAGGCTCGAAACTATATTAAAATCCATTCAAAGTTTTAAACCTTCATGTAAAAAATGACACATGTTAGAAGATACCTTTTAACTTGGATATTAGTGAGGTATCTCCAACATTCCGTATTGACACCTTTTAGTTATGAGGACCACATGAATATTCGTTTTGATTTCGGTGCTTTTAGCTTGAAAAGCATCAATGGAATATGTACATAGCGTGGGTCGCCTCGCCCTCTAATATTCTATGAAGAAGATGAACCAAAGCCTCCACCTCTAGGAGAATTTCTTGAATGTTGTTGCTCTAGTGGGACTTGACGCTGTGGCCTTAGATGTATATTTGACTTTTGGTTCTGAGGAGCTCTATGAGCATCTTTAACTACCTTCTCCCCCTTTGTTATCTTCTCCTCCACAAGTTGGTTGAGACAAATGTTGAAGGAGTCAATGGCATGGTGAAAACTCTCCTGCTTTCCAATGATAGGGGGCAAAGTTTAATTTTTAAACTGCTCTTTGCCTTGAACAAATAGGACCTCTCTCTCATTAAGTTCTTGTAGAAGCAAATGATGACACCTTGTCAGATGAGAAATTTGATCAAAGCCCTAAAAAGTGAACTATTTAAAGTAGTGTGGTAGACTTATAAAATTTGTTGCTGATAATGAGATCTTCAATTTAGCTTCCATTTCAATGATCCTAGGACATATAAAATTAACCATTCTAGATGTGTAGTCAATAACCTTTGCGTTACCAGTAGTTGTACTTTTCCTTCAAGCTCATTGATTTTGTTTACCAAGTAATGCATTTTCTTATACACCGTATATAACCATTGTTGGGATCTACTAATTCAGTTGCCTCTGGAAATAGCTTGCCCATAGCAAATATCAATGCATTTTGAGAGTCTTTTACTGCATCCTCTGTAGTGGCTTTGACAATAGTGCTAGTTGAGTTGAGTTTCTCATCAAGCATATCTGAGTTGAGCACAAGTTTATCCACATTCTTTACAATAGTGTCCACCTTCTTGTTGTAGGTGATTATCAACATGGACATTTTCTCCGTCGTGTTGCACATGTTGTGTGATAAGTCCTTATTAACTCCTAACTACTTGAGAATTTCTTTGAGGAGCTTATCTGGGTTGGTCTTTATTTTAGCTTTTTCTTCCCCAAGGTTGTCAAATTGCATTATCTGTGTTGGCATTACTTCAATGAGATTGCTCAATTGTTGCGAAGCAGTGTCTATGATATTCTTCACTTTTACATATTTATGCATTTGCAATGACATTTGATGTTTGAATAAATGACATAGCATCATTGAGCTGAGCTGCAGAGTTAGTCAACCTAGTTAAAATCATCACCATCTTGTCTACTAAACTCTTAGAACTCTCCTTGGCCATATGGTTTCTGATGGAAAACAAACTCCCTTAAATCTTCTTGAATTTTTCATAGTACATTGATTCAAAAGGGTTGCTGGAATGCGCATAAAACTTTGGGATTTAGGCCTTCTTCTTTCTTGATAAGTTCATCAATTCTTAGGCAAGTAGCACTTGGCTTACTACCCCATCTAACATAGCATCAATTTTGAGAGTAGGGAATTTAACCCTTTCCAACTCTTTAATCTAAGCTAAGATAGATGAATCAACCGAATTCTCTTTGATCGATTTGATACTAGTAGGTGTTGCTTCCTCGACTATAAAATTTTCCTTAACACCACCTACATTTGTTTTTTTTTCCTAAGCATAGTTCTCAGTATGAAGGACTTCCCCAATCAAATAGATTGAGGGGGTTGAGGATGTTTGTGAAGAAAATGTAGGTGTAGAAGAAGTGTTTGGGGGAATTTCAGTGGTTTGTACATTTGAAGGTGAAGAAGTAGAAGAAGGAATAGATTTTTTAGGAGAGGGAATGAGATCAGTTTGAATTGTGGAGGTTGTGAAGAAGGGTTGGTCTTTTCTTGGGAAGGGCTAGGAGAAGAAACAGAAATGTTGGGATGTATAGGGGAATTTATCGTAGAGGAATGTACACAAGAAGAAGTTAATTTAGGATTTACAAGAGAAATTGGTGTAGGATTTACAAATGGAATTTGGAAAGGAGATTTCGGTACCTAGGGGATGGCTGTTTGATCCAAGGACGGATCAGCCTCAAGTAACTTAACCTATGTTTTTAGCAACTTAGTTTGACCTCTCTTTTATAGGTAATATTCCTACAACACAGCACATTTTCTCTCCAGTAGAAAAGATCAAGATTAATGGTGAGGTGGAATAAGGAATTAACCACCTTAATTAAACAACGTAGTTTTAGTCTTGATGATTAAAATTCAAAAAACCTTTCAATATAGTAGCTTTTTGAGTTTTAACTAGGAAAACTAAACTAACAAAGTTAAAATAGACAATGTTAAATACATGTCACCTTATTTTGCTCAGCTCAGCTTTTGATATTGCCTTTGACACTTAGTCAAATTTCTAGGATTTCATCAAATCTGGTTCGACATTCTAATTAGCTCTCTGAGTGTGTTGAATTTCTCCTTTGCTAATGGCTTGGTGAAAGTATCAGCGCGCTACTCCTCTAAAGGAACATAATCTTATTTGACATCTCCTCTAAGCACATGATCCTTTATGAAGTGATGTCTTATATTGAAATGCTTCATCCTACCATGTTGAACTGGATTCTTGGATAAGTCAATTGCGCACTTTTTATCACACATAACTTTGAAGCATCTAGACTTTATACTATAATCCTCCAGCTGCAACTTAATCCATAGTATTTGTGCTACACAACTTCCTACTACCATGTACTCAACTTCTACGATACTCAATGCAATAGAAGTTTGCTTCTTGCTATACCAAGAGACAAGACATTCTCCAAGAAAATAGAATGCTATAGTGGTGCTTTTCCTATTGAGCTTGTCACTTTCGTATGCATCTATGTATCCTCTTGGAGTGAAATCTGAGCTGTTTGGATACCACAAACCTGCATGAATAAAACCTTTCAAATACTGGAGAATTCTTTTTACATTTGCTAAGTGAGATTCTCTAGGGTTAGCTTGATAATGAGAGCAGTAACATACAAAGTATTGAATATTGTGCCTACTATTAATTAAGTAAAGAAAAGAACCAATAATATCTCTATAAAACTTACTTTCTACAAGCTTACCAGCTTCATCCTCTCAAGATTGTATAAGTGGCCATGGGAGTGGACATTGACTTTGAATGCTCTATATCAAACTTCTTCAAGACTTCTTTAGCATACTTGGCTTGGATAATGAAGATTCCATCATCACTTTGCTTGATCTGCATTTCGAGGAAAAAGTTGAGCTCTCCCATCATTGACATTTCAAGCTCGCTCTTCATCTCCTTGCTGAACTCTTTGGAAAGCTTTTCATTAGTTGCTCCAAATATGATATCATCCACATATATTTGGACTAGCAACACATCTTCTTTACTTCTCTTGATGAATAGAGTTGTATCTACTTTGTCTCTTTCATAGCCTTTGCTGAGTAAGAAGTTGGTCAGTCTCTCATACTAAGCATAAGGTGCTTGCTTCAAAACATATAGATCTTTCTTCAATTTGTAGACATGCTCTTGATTCTTCCCATCTTAAAATCATGGGGGCTAATGCACATAAACTTTCTCTTGAATGAAGACATTTAGGAAAGCACTCTTGACTTCCATTTGAAATAGTTTTAAATTCATATAGGATGCAAAAGCACAAAGAATCCTAATTGCTTCACGATGAGTTACAAGTGCATATGTCTCTTTATAATCAATTCCTTCTTTCTAGTTGTAGCCTTGAGCAACAAGCCTAGCCTTGTTTCCAACAACAATTCCATCTTCATCAAGCTTGTTCTTGAAAACCATTTCATATCAATGATTGATTTCCCTTTAGGCTTAGGTAGTAGATCCCAAAGTTCATTGCACTTGAATAGATCCAATTCCTCTTGCATCATGGTCATCTAGCAGTCATCTTCTTCTGCATCTTCAAACATTTTAGGTTCAAATCAATGAGATGAAAGATGGATGGCTCATCATCCTATTGAGCTAACCTTGCATCATTATTGGATTATGAAAGTTATCAAGAATACTCTTGATGGGGTGATTATGATGAATCCTAACCTCTCTTGGAAGACTCGGATCTATAGCATGAGTCTTTGCACTAGGTTATTGAGGCTAAGTTTGATCTTCTTCTTCATTGAAAATGATTGAAAGATTTTTGTCAGCTTTAACTTCCTCAGTTTCTGGCTCTTATGCTAGGTTTGGAAGCACAGAGAGTGGCATGTTGAGTTGCTTATCTGCTTGGATGACTTCTTTATCTTCATCAGATGGACATCTACTTGCATTGTTAGTTTTATAGAAATCTACATGCATAGACTCCTCTAAAAGACCATTTCTCGTTACGTATATTCTATATGCCCTACTTGTTGGTCCTTAGACAGCTTATAAACAAATGCAGAGGGGGGGTGAATGCGTTACTTGGTTACTTTTTAGATTTATAAAAATATTTAAACGAAGTTAATTTTTTAGATGCATGCTGAGTGATGCTGTGCTGAGCGGGTCTAAAAACTTATAAATTGCTCAACTTCGCTGGACAATTTATTTACAGTCACTTGGTGAGTACTCTACTGAGCACGGATTGGTTTTTCAAGAAAAATGATAAGTACAGAAAGAATGATGAATGTGTTTGAGCGCGATAAAAGCTAAATCGAAAGTTTAGAACTTCAACACCTTGTTTTATCCTAGTTCAGCCCTGAGCCTACCTCTAGTCTCCGGATCCCTTCTCCAAGCTTAAACCGACTAGTGTTCGTTCCTTACTTAGGTGGAGCAGCCTTTACAGCAGGTAGACACTTTTACAGAAAGTACCTTTCTTTCTAACTACCACTCAACTCAGTTTAGGTACCCTTCCAAAACTGACACTCATATTTAAATAAAAAGTTTATGAACTAAATTTAGCTTATAAACTATTAAATCCTAACAAAGTTAAATCTAAGAGTGATTCTCTCTATTACAAACAGATTGAAAATGGTTGTTTGCTGATTGCTTGAATTTAGAATTTCTTGAAGTTGGGAGTATTTGCAAAGAGTTTTAGCTATTAAAGAAATTAGAGGTGATTCACCAAGTTTGAACTTCTGCTTCAGATTGAAGCTTTGCGAAGTAGCCATTGCAAACTTCTTATCCTTGCAATTCTTCAATTTATCTTCTCTTCGAATCTTTCGAATCTTCCCATTGGAGATAGATTTTAGGCATTTAGAGATAGAAATTTGAATGTTGAGGCGTGATAAAATTTCGTTGAAAAAATCTCGCTAGTTTTCAAGAAAATCATTCTAGTAAAGAGGTGTGCAAAATGCAATGTGGAATCTTAAGATTGGTTAACATTGCTAATGCTTGCAAAGACGCGCGGAGACACTAAGAAACGACGCATGTCAGAGAATTCCTTTTACCTTAGAATTCAGAGAGGAATCTCCGACATTCTGTACTGACATCTTTGGTCTTGTAAGTACCACTAGAAATCTTCTTTAATTTCAGCACTTTTTAACCTCATAAGCATCTAAAGAATATTTTGTTTCTCGCAGAACATGTTAGCAGCACAAGTTTCATTTAATTCTCTTAAGTGTCAAAAAATGTATCTTTTAATTAATAAAAGCTAAGTCAGCACAGTTGAGTTGATATCTTTCTAAAATATGTAGTACTCAATACAGACTCAGCTTTTCCTACACTAAGCCATAACTTAATTAATTACTTAGCAAACTGAGTTGTTTTTCCTTAAACAAACTCAAGTCAGTTTCATTAATTAAGAGTATACTTAGTACCCAATTAATTTCACTATTCTAGACAATTTGCTATTTCCAAAACGTTGAAGTACTATGAAGTACTATTAACTTGGGTTATACAATCTCCCCCATTTTGGACAGATAACAAACTAGGTAGTAGAAAAGATTAATTGAATAAGATAGTTTAGAGATATCAGGAAGACCTGGAAAGTGATGTATGACTCCCTTATGCTTAATGAATTCCCTTAGTCAGCTTGAGCTCCCCCATACTTAGAGGATTTTTCTTCATTTTGGGACTTTGTCTTACTTCAGCTTTTCTTTGAGGTTGGTTTCTTTGTATGAGTTCCTGCATCATATTTTCAACACACAGTAGAAACTTGCATACAACTTAAGTTATTTAAAGTTAAGAAGATCTTAACTTGAGATAAAAATTTGTAATTTTTATTAATCAAAATGGCTTAGTCAGTACATAATCTCTGTCCTGAACTAAGATTACAGTTTTAAGATCTATTACAATTCTATAATCTATTACAACTGGGTACAAGTCTTTATTTTCTAAGCTTCGAAGAGGAAGAAGAGGGTCCAGTCTTTTCTTGATTTGTCTTTGAGGTTGTTGCTAAGGTTATTAATGATGCAAAGTAGAAGGAGGATACTGAGGTCGCCTAGGAAGAGATCCCTTATTGAGGTTTGTCATTTGGAGAGCATTTTCAGCTACCTTCTCCCCTTTTGATATCTGATCCTTTGCAATTTGTTTTAGGAAAGTATTAAAGGCATCAAGGGCAGCTTGGAAGTCCTCTTACTGGCTAATTAACTTCGGGAATATTTCCTGCTCTAGCTGCTATTTACCTTTGGAATTTTAAAACTCCTGATCATTAGGCTCACTAAGAATGAGATGGTGACATCTAGAAAGGTGCACTATCTGATCAAATCCCATACAAACAAACTGTTGAAAGCATTGAAGCAAAGCTCTGAAATCTACTACAGACGATTCGATCTTCAGTTGCGCTTCTATGTCAAGAATCTTGGGTCCAACGGATGATATACACCGAGTTGTGTAATTAATGTCCTTAGAATCCAATTCACCAGTCTTGACCAGAGTCCCAACATTCTTCTACAGGTCTTCCACCTTAGTCTTCATGACATTCAACTTGGAGTGAATAGTCATACCATTTTGAGGACAAAGCGATTCTGTAGGTGGAAGGCTTGGAGTAAGCACCTCAGGAAAGATCTTTCCCATTGTAGTATTTTGGAATTTTTTAGAAGAGGAGATCTTATCATCTGGATTCTCATTGACTTCTCTATTCATATTATCTATCTTTGAATGGAGAGAGTCGAGATTTAGCACAAGCTTCTTATCCACCTTACAAGATATGTCCTTCAGCAGCTTCGCCATCTGATCTTGCTTATTATCTTGATTCATCAAGAACTTCGACATGGTCAATAAAACCTTTGCCATGTTGTGGCCTATGTCATTGGTAGTTTCGATTTCTTTGAGAATATTTTCTATCTTGTGATTAGTGCTCCTCTTGATTTTAGCCAGTTCCTCCCCGAGCTTATGGAGCTGTGTCACTTGAGTTTCCATGTTGGAACTTAAGGAACTCATCTACTCAGCAGCATCATCTACCCCCGAGCTTATGGAGCTATGTCACTTGAGTTTCATTGTTGGAACTCAAGGAACTTAACTACTCAAAAGCTGTGAGCATGGGATTTTGTACCAGCTCGCATGTTCAATGATGACAGATTTTAGGAATTTAATCCTTGAATCACATAATTTTCGAGTATCCCGATGTCTCCAAATGGTAATCTTCCTCGTCTCTTAATTCAAAAGGACATTTCTAATAAAATTATTTAATTTTTTCTTTAAATCTGAAATTAATTTAAAAAAATATGAAAATACACAAAAAAAAATACGAAAACACCACGAGAAACCAGATTCGGAGCTTGCCTCGGCAAGCCTCACCAAACTTTGATGTGGCCCACCAGAGTTTTTGGCGAGGAGCCTCGCCAAACTTTTTCTGGTGAGCCTCCTCGCTAAAATTCCCCCCCTTTTTGGATTTTTGAGATTTTTCCTATAAATAGAAAGGAATTTTTTGATAAATAGGTCTCGAAATTTTAGAGAAAACTCTTCTTTTCAGAAGGAAAAACATTGACAAACACTAAAAAAAAATTTTTTTTTTCATTTCTTTCAATATTTTCTTGGATCCAAAATACGTTTGGATTCCAAAACTTTTGATTCTCAAATCAAATTTCTTTCATCTACTTCTTTTTAAATCTTCAGATATTCTCGGATATAAAACAAATTTAGAATCCGAGTCTGATTATCTTTAAGGATAAATAAACAATTATTTTTCCACATAAACACA
>CATIWQ010240943.1:0-12146 GCA_949673415.1 Euphorbia schlechtendalii
GATTAGAATGAAAAGTTGAGTAAATATAGATGTGATAGATTAGAAACTCTAAATTAATAGATTTTCACTACGAACAAGTATAGCAAAGAAAACATGCAAGTTCAACACAAGTGTTACGACACTCTAGATTAATCTAACAAATCAGTTCAACACACTCAGATGTTCAATAATTCACCGCAGAGCAACACATGAAATAACTTTTCTAAGTCTAGCGCAAATGAGATAAGACTCTTATATAAACCTGGACAACATCAATACTATGCTTAGTACGGGTCACTCTCACATAGCCACATTTAGCAAGTTACCATTCCAAAAATGTTAGCTCACTAAATAGCATTATATCACAGATCCAGTGATTATACACGATATTGTTAACCCTAAAACTACTCTTAAAATTAATGCCAACGCATATAACTTGATTAACATAAAAGACTTAGCATGAAATACGCATTATGATACATAGACATATCATAAACTTTGAAATAGAAAGTATAAGTAGAAAGCAAAGCAAAGTTATAAGGTATGCAAGTGAAAGCTAAAGTTGATCAAACTGTATCCACTCTTTAATGGGAGTCGTCAATTCCCGCAATTCCTACGTCTGCTTTGAATTCGGTCTCGTCCCATACAGAACCTCTGCTAGAATGCTATTCTTTGCGAATATCGAACAAACAAATGTTGAAGAATAAAAACTTTTATTGATAAGTGATTTGCAAGTACACTTATACAATAATCGCTCGAGAATATAGAGAAATCTAGTGATCGAAACAAGGATTCGAATCACTTAAAAATTTTCTCGCTAACACTTAAGAACATAGCAAATCTAACTATACACACACTATATTTGCACTCTAATGCTTTCCTCTATAGTGTTCCACACTATCCACCACTTGATGCATGAAATTTGTGAAGAATTAGAGCACTATTTATAGAGTTTGAAGGGTTGCGCCTATCCAAACGAAGAGTCACATCCATTGGTGAAAGATTGCATCTCTTCAATCTGATTGGTTGAGAGGCTTTGATTCAATCCATAATGGATAGGCACCTTTTCATGATTGGTTGACTCCTGATAAGTGTCTTTTCGTTGGTAGTTGATGGTGGTTGATGGCGGTTGATCATGCTTATCTAGCGGTTGGTAGTTGAGAAGATAATACCAGAAAACCATCCATGTCGTGACCGTGATAAGTGATTCGCGATCGTGAACCTTTGATTGGTAGATTTCTATTTTTGAAGTGAACAGGTTACAACCGCGAGGCATTGTCGTGACCGTGAATTGTGTTTTCTTTAGAAATCTCCTTGTAACTTTACCGATCTTCGACAACTTCGATTCTAAGACAAATCTTCGAGTTCCATGCATCATTTTGTACCTTTTTCACTCTTTTTTCATAGAATTCCACTTTAGTTCATTTTACTCCCAAGATTTACCTAGTACCTACATTTGCATCAAAAACAACTACATACCACGTGAAATCTTTTATATGAAGTATAAAAATGACTAAAACTATAGTGTTTATATTATAAAATTATAATGATAATAAGTGTAATTATACACTTATCACTCTCCCACAAGGGGCCCCAATCACTATCAATCGAGGATTAACAATTGCCAACCACATCAGTCAGGTATTTTCCCAATCCCTCCACTCATTTCGTGTGATCATACTGGCTATTTGACCAGCAACGATCACACGGGATTTTGTATTAGCTCGCACGTTTAATGATGATTGCTTTTCGGGATTTAACCTTGAATCACATGGATTTTCAATTATCTAGCGATCTTCAAATGGGAGTTCTCCTCATCACTAATTCTTTTTAAGGACTTAATTTATTTTTTTTAAGGATTTTGAAAAATTAGGCCTTAGTACAAATTAATTAATAATTTATTTTAATTAAATTAATTAATTAAAATTAGAATTAATTAATTAAATTTAAAAATAAAAGAAAATCAAAATTTAAAACGAACAAAAAGCCGAGACCAACTAGCTTCGCCAGCAAAATGCTAGCGAGGCTAGGCCACCCTCGCCGGAATTCTAGCGAGGCCCAGGCCAAACTCGCAAAAATTCTAGCGAGGCCTAGCCAGCCTCGATGAAATTCTAGCGAGGCCAACTCCAGCCTCACCGAAATTACGGCAAGGGTAGTGTAAGTCTCGCCGGAATTCCGGCGAGGACATCCCCCCTCGTCGGAATTTGTTTCCTTTTGGATTTTTAAGAAAATTCACCCTACAAATAGGAGGAATTTTTAGTAGAAAAGCCCACAGCAATTTTTACCAAAAGAAGACAGAAAAATCTGGCTTTCTATAACAACTTTTTTTGGATTAAAGACACGTTTTAATTCGGAATCAATCTTTTTTTACCAAGCACTAAAAAAATCTAAAGACGAACGGGATCACTCCCAAAGGTCAAGTGAGTATTTCGAAGGTAGATTGGGCACCGAAAGGGTATGCCTTTGAGTTCCTAGAGTTTGTTTATCCCATGCTTTCTATTTTTTATTTTATTCTACATGTTGACCTAGGATTAATCTTATTTCCTTTAATTATGTAATTTTTATATTTCTTCTTCTTCTTTTCTATTTAGTTTAATTTAGCAATTACTGAAGATGCCTGTTAGAATACCCCCATTAAGGGAATAAAAATTATTCATGGATAACGGTCCTCATATTTTTTACCATGCGAGCATTTTCACTAATTAAAATGAGCAACCAATGTGTTAATAAAATGAATCTTTTTATTTCTAAATAAGAAATTTACAATTGTCGATTTTTTTAATTAGGCCACACGGGCCTCGCCAAAATCAAATCGAATGTATGTGCAAACATTGCGTTGTACCATGTGTTAACCTTTGTGGATGCAAGTAGATTAGGTTAGATGTATGCTTAGGATTTTTATTTTCCTTCGGGTATCGCAATTTCAATTATTTTTGAAAAATGTAATTAATAGAGTGGGTGGGCAGTTGCATACCCCGTAGTTTTATAATTTTAATCTTTACTATTCCGCATTTATTTATCGATTTATGTATGGATTTATTTGATTTCCGCATGCTCATTGATCATATATTATAAACACAAAAATGACATAAGTATGAATATGCACAATTAAGAAATACGGTTTTCTATAGATGTAATATAATGTGATCCAATAAGAAGTAAGTAATTTATCCCGAACCCAAATCTCTACACCTTAATGGGCCATCCCCCGAATGATAAGCCTCATGGGACTTTAATTCTCGGAAGAGGTAATCTAGGTGGTGACTCTACACTAAGAGATGGTGATTCGAGTTTTGACCGATCTAAAATGTTTTTTGTTTTCTCTTTCAAACCTTCTAGGTCCCCTACTAGGTAATTTTATTATAAAAAAACACTCCGGTGGACCACGGCACTCATTAGCGCACTCTCGGCCCATCGCTCTCCGTGTCGTCCACTCAGAACCTTACAACCTCTTAGTAGACTTCCATTTTTGTTGTTTGCTTTTGTAGTTCTTGATTGCTTTTTTTTATTTTCTTTTTACACAAAGTGGCATTTTAACTTATCTTGATTGACTAGATTGATGAATCATTTCTTTCCATGTCCATGATTTCTATTACCACTTTATTGAGTCTTTTTCACCACATATGGGCTTTCCCAATTCGGCTGGGAATTTCCTCGAGCATCAGTGTGTGTCTTTCATGATTGTTTTAGGACTATATCACTAATTTTTAAAGGTTGATTTGTCCATTTAACTTTTCGATTGTAGTCTCTTACCATGCGTTGCCGGTACATTAGGATACTATCAAGAGTTTCCTAATGTTTTTTGTCAATTAGGTTAAGTTCCTAAGATTTTGCTTTTGCCCTTACATCTTCTAATAATTTTTCTTTAAGAGCTACTCTCAAAGACTTGACTTTTATTTCTGCAAGGAGTACTACTTCTACTCCACATATAAGAGAGAACAAAGTTTAGCTTGTGAGAGTCCTTATACTCATTCTGTATCCCCATAATACATGGTAGATTATCTATCCAATCTCTATAGCTTATGACCATCTTAGATAAAATCTTTTTATGGATTTTTAGTTGCTTCTACTACACTGTTTGCTTGTGGTCTATAAGGTGAAGAGTGATGATGCTCGATACCGTGCTTCTCTGTGAAGTCTTTGGTTTCTCCTTTGAATTGTACCCTATTATCTGACATAATGCGGCGAGGAATGTCGTACCTGGAAAAGATGTGCTTTTCCATGAATCTAGCCATATTCTTAGTAGTAATGCATGTGTAAGACTTGGATTCAACCCATTACGTGAAGTAATCAATTACCATGATGATGAATCGATGTCCATTAGTCCATGAAGGCCTTATCTCTCCAATGATATTAATGCCTCAAGCTAAGAATAGCCAAGGCGTGGTTAGATTTTGTAATTCCATTGGTAATAGATGACTCACATATCTATGGATTTGACATACATGGCATAACTTAGCTTCTTTAATGCAATCAGCTATCATGGTTAACCAGAATTACCCCATTCACTGAATTTTCTTTGTTAGCATCATCCCATTATGTGCGAACCACAGTCTCCTGCTTGCACTTATTTCATCATTCTCTCAGCTTCTCTCTGAGCTAAACACTTTTACATTAAATCATTTGAAGATCTTTTTAACAGTTCTCCTTTAACCAGGCAAATTTAACAACCAGTCTTCTTAGTGTGTTTATTTCAGAGTCTGTAGCTTCCATTGGATAGCTTCCATCTTCCAAATACCTGACAATATCAATGTACTATGGTTCTTCTTCAATCATCGTAATATTCGTTATGGAGACATGGAATGGAGACTTTGTAGTTTCTATGATAAGTGGTTTCATTGGTGGATCTTGTGGTCCTTCCCAAATTGATGCTAGGGTAGCCAGAGCATTACCATCTAATTCTCATCTCTCAGCATGTAGTAGAATTTGCATTCACTCAATGAAGTCGCTATTCTCAATTTGACTTCTAGGTATGGTCTAAGAGACTCTTCCTTTAATTCCCAATCACCAATGATAAGTTTGATTACTAGAGCGGAATCATCAAAAATTTTAACTTTATCTGTTTTTAGGTTTACTAATGCAGTCATACGAAATAAACAAGCTTCATATTCAACTTCATTATTGCTTGTGAGGAGTTCTAACCATTTTGATAAGGGTATTACCCCTCCATCTGGTGCAATGATTATGACCCTTAAGCCTGCTCCCCTCTTATTTTACAACTCCATCAAAAAACATAGTCCATTTCTTAAGCTCTTTCGTTATCATGGCTAATTACTCATCTAGGGATTCCAAGTTCTCTAGATACTCGAATTCTAATGGTTGGTTTTCTAGGAATTCGACCACTGGTCTTCCTTTTATAACTTTCTTGGTTACATACTCAATGTCAAATTTAGAGAGTAATAGTAACCATCTTAATAATTTCCCTATCAAGGAGGGATTTTGGCAAAGATATATCATTGGGTCTACCTTATCCACCTCTTGAATTCGACATGATTGGAAGTAATGCCAGAGCTTCTTGATTATCCATACCATCACTACACACACTTTCTCCACTATTGTGTAGCGAGTCTTGTACTCTAGCATTTTCTTACCTAGATCGCATGCTCTCTTTTATCTTCATGCTCTTAGATAAGCATTGCCCCTATAGAGGTCTCTTCAATAGCCAAATAAAGAATTAGTGGTTTTCCCATTATGGGAGGTTTCAGCACTGATAGACTTGCTAAGTAAGCTTTGATCTTGTCAAAAGCTTCTTAACATTAGCCATTCCGCTATACTAGTTACTGCTTTTTCAAGATTTTTAAGATGGGTTCACACATGGTAGTCAATATGGCTATAAACCAATTGACATGTTCTAGAGATCCTAAGAAGCTTCCAACTTTTTCTATTTTTGGTGTTAGCATCTCTCTAATGGCTTTGATCTTGTCGGGGTACATTTCTATACCCCTCTAACCAACTATGTTGCCTAGTAATTTTCATGAAGTAATTTTGAATATACATTTCTTCGGGTTAAGGTGAAGATTGTACTTCTCAATCTTGGTAAGGAATCTGTCTAATATGAATGGATGTTCTTCTAGAGTGCTTGACTTTACCAACATGTCATCCACGTAGACCTCTATCTCTTTGTGAGTTAGAGCATGAAATAGTGTAGTGAAGGCCTTTTGATAGGTTTCTTTGCATTCTTTAATCTGCATGGCCTGACTTGGTAGTAGTATGTGGTCCATTCTGTGATGAACTTTGTCTTATAATTATCAATCACATTCATTAAGATCTGGTTGTACTAGGAGAATCAGTCAATGAATGATTACATAGTGACTCTTGCAACGCTATCAATTAGCATGTCAATGTGTGGCAGAGGGAAATCATCCTTCAAGGTGGCTTTATTCAGGTCTCAAAAATCCAACCAGACTCTGACCTTTCCATCCTTTTTAGCAACTAGCACTACATTTTCCAACCATGAGGGATATATGACCACTTCAAGGAATTTCATTTTGATTTTTTTGGTGATCTCTTCTTTTACTTTTTCAACCCATTTTGGATGTAGTCATCTCATCTTTTACTTTAGTGGGAACATTTGGGATCAGTAGGGATCTTGTGCTCTACAATGCGATGATCGATGCTAGGCATGTTATTGTAAGACCAAGCAAAAGCCGAAATTTGTTTTAATATTTTTATTAATTCTCTCTCTAGTTCAATGGATAGTTAATTGGAAATGAATACCATTTTAGGATAAACTTTTGTGTTTAAATTTATTTTTTTTGTGACAACGTTGTTAATATTGAAAATGTTGGATGTACACTAGAATGGATGTATGGAATCATGATTAGAAATAAAATCCAAATAAGCAAAGTCTTTCTCTTTATTATATGCATCATAAAATACATTATTCGTTTCAAAATTGTTAGGGATAGAGACTAAAGAATCATCCTCATCAATAAGCATGGGGTCTTCAACTTTGAGATTCTACTCCTCGGTTGTTGCTGCATCGTTTGGCTACTCCTTTGTGGCTTTGTCCTTAGGGATCATAAGTATCTCCTCATCATCATCCTCAATCTCTATCTTGGCTTTACCTTTTCTAGCTTGTCAAGCTCAGAGATAGCTTCATCCATTCGCTCTTCTTTGGGTACAAGTTCGATTTCCTCTACCACTTTAAGGTGCACTTAGAGTATCTTAGCAAGTGCATTGAGGAGCTCTTCCTCTTCAATCAAGGTTCCTTCATTTGGTCCTCTTATCATCACCTTGTATAAAGCACTTCACCTGGTCGAAGATCAATCCAATGTTAAGTCAATGATGTTTGTTAGCTTTTCCCTCTCTTCTTTATTTTCTTTCAGCATACTGATAATTGGCCCCTTGCCATATTGGTCATAATTAATAATATCACATGATATCTCAAAACCTGGCTGAGTTTAACTGTGGTGAGTGACTGGCTCTAGAGTCCCATCATATGGCTTTTCGATAGATCGCTTGAAAGTAATAGCCTTTGGAAGCTTGCATTTCTAATGCTTTAAGCCTTTATAGCCGAGACCCATTTGGTTTCCACTCTCCTTACCCAATATCGAAGGTTGGCAAGCCTTGACCCTGTGCTCCTAGGCCAGTGCTCAGAACGTGGTGTTGTTTCATATACTCTTTAATCTACGAGCTCTAGTGTCCCTTTGATTGATTTCCCTGGCTTTCACCAACTAATGCTATGGTGAAACATTTCAAATTGTTTTCCTCCATTTTGAGGGTTGTAACGGTTGATGCTTCGTCAGCTTCTAGAGTAATGATCTTTTCTTAGAATGGGATCTTGACCTTCTAGTAGAGAGTGGAGGGAACTCCTCCTAAGGCGTGAAACCAAGATTGCCTAAGTAGTAGCAATAAGGTTATCAAAATGTCAATCACTGTGAAAAGGACAACCAATGATATCTCCCCAATAGTGACTTTTGCTTTAAATATCCTGGTGATTTCTCTCTTGGAGTCGTCATAGGCTTTTATAACTATCATTGATTTCTTTAGTGCTCCTTTACCCAATCCTAGCATGGGAAGGATTTGTCTTGGACAGATATTCAAAGCTGAACCATAATCGATCATGACACAATGCATGACACAACCAAAGACATTTACTTTTAAATTAAAGAGCATTTTAAAAAGATTCTCTTCATCTAGTAAAACTGAGCTTATGAATACTATGTCAGGAATTACCATACTAACCTTGGTGTTGAGTAGTGCACATACTTTGTCTAGCAAGGCCAAAGGTGAAGTCTCAATCTCCATAAGCTTCTTGATGATAGCTTGATAATATTCTTAGGATTGGATGAGGAGTTACCAAATATTGAGTTTTGAGGAAGTCGTTTGAGATAATCAAAGATGGTTCCCTTGATCTTAATTAGTGGAGTAGCAGGATTGAGTAGGATAAGAATAGTAGGTAGTATGGGAGCCTCATTCCTTAGAGCAATTAGGCTCAGTTGCACCTGTAACTCTCCCTCCTCTAGTGATGAGACTAACAGTGTTTGGAGGCGAATATGATATTTCGAACACTTCAAACTCAATAGAGTCTCCTTTAAGAGGGATATCTTTTATATTGAGAGGCTTGGCCTTTGTTTCAACCATGGTTGAGTCTTGAATAGTGAATGGCTAGTTCATGAATGGAACTTCCTTCTTAGCCTTATCTTTGTTTACGAGATTAGCTTGTCAAATTTGGTAGAAGATAGAATTATCGACTACCCCTTGTCGGATCATGTTGATTGAGGAAGATGCCCCTGATGTGGGCTCTAGACCGTCAAGCATGTCGAGAGTTTCTTAGTACATGAAGGGAGTCATGTTAACTATTCTGGTCTCGGACTCCTCTAGGACTGAGTTATCTCCTTCTTGAACTTCTAACTTCACCATATACCATGTGTATTTTAATGATGATTTGAAGGTAGTTGAATATACGAAATTACTCCCTTCTCATGACATATAAAGTAGCGGATAAACATTTCAGATCTTTTTAGGAGTGAAACTTTTGGTGGATTTACCCATGTGAAATAATCAATGAATTGTTTAGATAAGACATTTAAGAAGGTCTTCTAGTAGAGAATTAAGCCTTCGTGCTAAAATATGGCTTTCTCCCTAAGAGTAAACCTGAACCTCCTTGGCCAATGTACATAATGAATATGATTATCATTCATCATTCAAACAAACTATAAACATGGGTTTGTAGGTCACCAGTTCTATCATAATGGAATGAAAAGGATGCTCTTATGTTTGGAGGTCTGACTTGGGCTTGGGCAACGGCCTACTCATTTTCTATTTATATCCTTTCCATATGTAATTCATGGAATGCTCTTGACCCTATTCTTTTATCTTATGAATGTGATCCTAACTATCTAGTTTGAAAATATTTGGCTAATACAGATTTAACACATTTAGTTGTAATTTTTATTCTAGATTGTCAACCATGTTCAAAAATTCTTTAACAATTTCCTCAAATTATACTCACATCCCAAGGAAGTTTATCATTAGGTAACTCTTCTACTTGCAAAGAGTCACTTTGAATGGGATGCATTTCATTAACATTCTCAAAATCTGTGATCATCCTTCCTAATTTGAGAGGTGTGCTATTTTCATTAGCTTTGCAGTTGTCAAGGTTATGCCCTTCTTGATCACTCACAAGAGTGATGTTTATGTTAAAATAGCCTTCCCATCTTTCCAAGATTCTTTGAGTCATTGAGCTCCATTTGTTAGTTATTACTGCTAGATTCTTCCTGAATCTAACCTTGAGCTTCTCCACTCATGACAATTTCTACATAGGATTGTGAAGTATTCATAGGAACCAATGGGAGTGTATGTGAGACCTCTCATCGACTATCAATGTGTTGGTCATTATCTGAATCTTTTCGTTGGAGGATTTCTGAGCATCTTGTGAAGTGGAGTGAAAACCTTCTAGAAATATAGTAGAAGTTCCATTATCTTTCTGTCGAAAGTGTGTTGAACCACTGGAGGGTAGGTCTTTTGAGGATTTGAGGGAATTGGGATGAAGAACCCAAGGTTGAAATGTCACGAGAATGCATTAACTAGATGGTGCTTTTTTCATAATCTTTGGGATCAGTATTACCCTAATATTACATGACTGTTAGAACTTGGTATCGATCCCTTCCTTCTACATGCATTTAGTCAACATAAGAATCGACCTCATTAATATAATCCATGTTGTTAAAGAGTATACTATTTCCCCAATCTAGCTTAAAATAAAAGTTTTCAGACACTTCTTGGTAGGTGTTCCCTCCGATGTAGATGTTGATAAAATTGATATTAACCTGAATGTTTGGCTAAGGATTAATTTGAGTAATAGGCTTTCTTTCTAGTTCTTCAACCTTGCCATCTGCAAAGACTTGCTACAGATCTTTCAGCAATTGTATATATTCATTGGTTCTATGCCCCTTGGTGACATGGTAAGCGCAGAAGTTACCCTTCTCTATACCAATTGGTGGGAAAAGGTGTTGATTCTTTGTAGGATGTTAGCTTTCCATAGCAATATTTGAGATAAATGTTTTGCCCATGGTGAGATAGACTGATAGCCCTGTAATTGAGTTGTAGTAATGTTTTTTACAACAGCAAGTTCAGTTGGCTTGGAGTAACCTGAGTTGTTTTATCTAGAGGTACTGCCCCTATCATAAGTTATAGACTTTTTATAAGCCTTATATTCCTCTTTCCTCAACCTACCCTCCTCATCAATATTTTTTTCAAGCTTCTTAGCATAGTCTACAATATCATTAAAAATTCAAACCTTTTAATTTTCAATTTATCTCGTTACCTCTTGTTGGATCCTTCAACGAGTTTCACAATTAAGGTCTCCTACTTTAGGGCTCCACTTACCAAAGTTTGGACTTCCATCCACCTCAAATAATAGGCCTAAAAAACCTCATTCGAACGTCACCTTATCCTTTCAAGATCTTGTAGGGTGGTCTTGATATTAAGATTGAAGGCATAATTTTCAATAAATGATTAGCCTAGTTTTGTCTAATCAGATTTCACATCGAAAGGCATGCTCATGTAGTAGTCTGGAATATGGGTATCAAGGACTGCCATGCTAGTCATTATATGAAGATATCTCTCAATATAGACTTAAGGAGATCCCTCACCACTATAAGGTGATATATAAGGAACAAAGTTGGCGGGAAGTGCTTCACATTTAAAGATCTTGAATTTATTGATGTCAATGCATTATGCCAGAGATGAACTAATCATTTTCTCCACTTTTGGAACAATGGTTTCAATATTGACCATCTTGGCACTTAATTCTACCATTTAGCTTCTTACTCTCATGTCATTCTTGACCCAAATGCAGTCAGGCCTTGCACAGCATTCCGGAAGTCCATTGTTCATGAAGTTGCGGAGAGCTTAATTGAGGTCTTCTACACTAGCCATGTTACTTGGTTCAACAAGTGACTCTAGTAGTGGAGGACATTTGACTCTTAGAGTACCTTGTTACTACATCAATAGAGTATTAGTCTATTTCCAACTTGAAATGTAGGCGATCAAGTTTCAACAAACATCTTGGATCCTTCACCCATTGATTTGCTAAGTTGAAGTAAATAGACGAATGAATGAATGAATTAATGGATGTATGAATGAATACATGTTTATTACTATTTTATGTGGAATATTTAATGAGGTTGTCGTCTGAATACCTATGGGGTATCAGCTAGAGTTGAATACTCTTTCTTAGAAGAGTGACTCAAAGATAAGTCATTTTATAAATGCTTAATTGTTTGGATGGTTGATTTGGTTTCGACTCAACTCACTTGTAAGTCTAAGCACACCCATTGGTCCGAGATGACTTTATTAGTCAAATTGATGACTTTAATAGTCGAATGACTTAGTGGTCAGATTTTAGATGACTCGACTCATTGGTCGGTCTAGGTTACCTTTTGTTGAACCGTAAACATGCTAATAACAATAGCAAAGGGGGGTGAATGTGTTAACTAAGTTACTTTTTGGACCCTTTTCATTTTAAAGTTCACTCAGTAAGGTTTTTATATGCATGCTGAAAATTCGTGCTGAATGTGATATAAAAATGAATAAATTGTTCAGCTCAGCTACAGTTTATCTTCAACCTTTAACTGAGTAAGATTACTCAGTGCGAGTTGGATGACAAGCAAATAAACAATATGAGAGAGATGAATGAGCAAGAAGCTGATGAAGCTAAT
>CATIWQ010240954.1:0-32835 GCA_949673415.1 Euphorbia schlechtendalii
ATGGTATTCTTACTATGAGTTTTATATGCAAATCTCGAATAGGTCCTATAAGTATTGAGTGTGTTTAAAGTGTTAGGAAACTATAGCCATAATACTTTGAAATTGATCAATAAAGGATGAGGGTATTAAAGAAAAATCAAAAGGAAGAGACGATAACTAATGAGTTATGCAAAAGGTGAGGAATGGTATGGAGTAGAAACTGCAACCATTCATTGAGTGAAAAAAAAAGAAAAGAAAGTATAGCATGAAAAAAGGGTGAAAAGTACAAAGTACTTCAAAAAAAATATGCCTAAAAGAAAATAATGAGAGAGTGGTACGGAGCATAAAATGCAACCACTAAAAAAAGGGGAGAGTGGTATGGAGCATAAAATGCAACGACTATGAGTGTTTTAGCATCCTAGGTTACCTAAAAATGCCTTGAGAGAAATTAATCAAAGTGTTCTTTCTAAGTCCTTTATACTTTTTACTATGCTTAAGAGAAGGTAATATTCGAGTATGCATATAACGCTTATATGAAGATGCGATTCAGTTGACTCTCCATTAAGAACAAAGGTTTGCAACTAAGCTACATAAATTGCACATTACTAATTTGTGGGAAATTTCAAACTTCTATTTGAAATCTTTTGCAATGTGGAATGTGGTACTCGCTGCAATAGTCTTTCGCCAAATAAGGTATGAACTTGATTACCAATTTTTATACTTCTGTTGAAGTAAACAAGTCATGACCGCGAATGATTGTCGTGACCGCGAATTTAGTTTTACTCAGAATTCGTCATGCAACTTCACCAATCTTCTACAGCTTCGATCTTAAGCCAAATCTTTAAGTTCCACGCATCTTTTTGCACCTTTTTCACTCTTTCTTCATAGAATTCACTTTAGTTCATTTTATTCCCAAGATTTACCTAATATCAGCATTTGCATAAAAAACAACTACATACCAAGTGAAATCTTTTATATGAAGTGTAAAAATGACTAAAACTATAGTGTTTAATGTATAAAATTAATGTAATAATAAGTATAATTATACACTTATCATACCCCCACACTTAACTTTTGCCTTGTCCTCAAGGTAAATTTTCAGAAACAGAAGTCTGCCAATTAAAGATTCACGGTCACGACTTGGACGGTTTTCTAGTATTATCTTCTTAATTACCAACCACCAGTAAGCATGATCTACCGCCATCAACCGCCATCAACTACCAACGAATAAACACCTATCAGAAGTCAACTAATCATGAAAAGGTGCCTATCTATTGTGGATTATATCAAAGCTTCTCAACCAATCATAATGGAGAGATGCAATCATTCACCAATGGATACAACCCTTCGTTTGGATAGACGCAACCCTTCGAACTCTCCAATCCTCACTAATTTCGTGGTGCATGGTGTGCAACATATAGTGCAACACCAACAAATGGGAGAGCATTAGAGTGCAATTAGAGAGAGATATAGTGTGTATAGATAGAGAGTTCGCTACGTTCATAAGTTTTAGTGAGAAAATGTTTAAGTGATTCGAATCCTTGTTTCAATCACTTGATTTCTCTATATTCTCGAGCGATTGTTGTATAATTGTACTTGCATATCACTTATCAATAAAAGTATTCGTTCTTCAATATTCGTTTGTTCGATATTCGCAAAGAATAGCATCCTAGCAGAGGTTCTGTACTGGCTGAGACCGAATTCAAAGCAGAAGCAGCAATTGCGGGAATTGATGACTCCCATTAAAGAGTGGATACGGTTTGATCAACTTTAGCTTTCACTTGCATTCCTTACAACTTTGCTTTGCTTTCTACTTATACTTTCTATTTTAAAGTTTATGATATGTCTATGTGTCAAAATGCGTATTTCGTGCTAAGTCATTTATATTAATCAAGTTATATGCGTTGGAGTTAATTTTAAGAGTAGTTTCGAGATTAACAATATCTTGTATAGTCACTGGATCTATGATATAACGCTGTTTATGATCTGTCTATGTGTCATAATGTGTATTTCTTGTTTAGTCTTTTATATTAATCAAGTTATATGCTTTTGAGTTAACTTTAAGAGTAGTTTTAGGGTTAACGAGATTGTGTATAATCACTGGGTCTGTGATTATAATGCTATTTAGTGAGCCAACATTTTTGGAATGGTAACTTCCTAAATGTGGCTATGTGAGAGCGACCCGTACTAAGCATAGTATTGATGTTGTCTAGGTTTATATAATTGTCTTATTTCATTTGCGCTAGATTTAGAAAAGTTATTTCATGTGTTGCTCTGCGGTGAATCATTGAACATCTGATTGTTTTAAATCGAGTTTGTTAGATTAGTTTAGTGAATCGTAACATCTTTATTGAACTTGCATGTTTTCTCTGCTATACTTGTTCATAGTGAAAATCTTTATATTTAGATTCTCTAATCTTCCACATCTATATTTACTCAATTTTTCATTCTAATCTTCCTATCTAAAAATCTCAAATCTATTTTTTTTTCTTTACATTGTTTTCCCTTTTTGATCTTTGGACTTGGTTTCTTCCCTATGGGATCGATATCTTTTAAAACTACATCACAACTATATACTTGTAGTTGTTATCATTTTTCTATTTGATAAGAGGTATTGACAACACCTGCATTTCACGTGAACAAGTTTTTATCATTATTATTAAGGATAAGCCTTACAGAATGAGTGTAGCCAAGTCTTGTGAATAAGTTATTAAACTTATCAGTAGAAAAGTGGCGAACACTTCCCTGTGGGATCGATATCTTTTCAAACTACATCGCAACTGTATACTTGCAGTTATCATCATTTTTCTATTTGATAAGTGGTATTGACAACATCTATACTTTAAAGCCAGAATCTTGCGAATAAGTTATTAAACTTATCAGTAGAAAAGTGGCGAACAGTAAGACTTACTCAGCAAATATCGGATAACAACAAATATAATGAATGAGAGAGCGAGATGAATGAACTGATCACTGATCAAGCTAAATGCTTAAAGTTAGAATGACTATTTGCCACTTTTCTACCGATAAGTTTAGTAACTTTTTCGTAAAGAGTTTGGCTATATATTAATGGTGCCAAAAACTTGTTCACGTAAAGTATAGGTATTGTCAATACCGGTTATCAAGATAGAAAAATGATGATAACTGCAAGTATACAGTTGCGATGTAGTTTTAAAAGATATCAATCCCACAGGGAAGGACTAGCTCTAAAGATCAACAAGGAAGACAGAATAAAGAAAATAAAATAAATTTAATATTTTGGATAGGAGGGTTAGAATGAAGAATGATTAAATATAGATATGAAAGATTAGAGAATCTAAATATATAGATTTTCCCTACGAAATAAGAATAGTAGAGAAAACATGCAACTTCAACAGAGATGTTACGATTCGCTAAACTAATCTAATAAACTCAGTTAAAAATACCCAGATTTTCAATTATTCGCTGCAGAGCAACACATGAAATAACTTTTCTAAACCTAGCGCAAACGAATTAAGACAATTATGTAAACCTAGACAACGTCAATACTATGCTTGCTAAGGGTCGCTCTTACATAGCCACATTTATAAGTTACCATTCAAAAAATGTTGGCTCACTAAATAATGTTATATCATAGATCCAGTGATTATACACGATATTGTTAACCTCAAAACAACTCTTAAAATTAACTCCAATGCATATAACTTGATTAATATAAAAGACTTAACACGAAATACGCATTATGACACATAGACATATCATAAACTTCAAATTAGAAAGTATAAGTAGAAAGAAAAGCAAAGTTGTAAGATATACAAGTGAAAGCTAAAGTTGATCAAACCATATCCACTCTTTAATGGGAGTCATCAATTCCCGCAATTCCTACGTATGCTTTGAATTCGGTCTCGGCCCGTACATAACCTTCTCTAAGATGCTATTCTTTGTGAATATCAAACAAATGAATATTGAAGAATGAAAAATTTTATTGATAAGTGATTTGCAAGTACACTTATACAAAAATAGCTCGAGAATATTGAGAAATCTAGTGATCGAAACAAAGATTGGAATCACTTAAACATTTTCTCGCTAACACTTATGAACGTAGCGAATTCTCTATCTATACACACACTATATCTCTCTCATGCACTCTAATGTTTTCCCTCTGCTTGATTGCTTGCACGAAATTGTAAGGTTTGGAGCACTATTTATAGAGTTCGAAGGGTTGCTTCTATCCATACGAAGAGTTGTGTCCATTGGTGAATGATTGCATCACTTCATTATGATTGATTGAGAAGCTTCAATCTAATCCACAATGGATAGGCACCTTTTCATGATTGGTTGATTTCTGATAGTTGTCTATTCGTTGGTAGTTGATGGAGGTTGATCATCCTAATCTGGCGATTGGTAGTTAAGAAGATTAAACCAGAAAACCATACAAGTCATGACCGCGATATACAAGTCACGACCGTGAATCTTTGATTGGTAGATTTCTATTTTGAAGAAGAACAAGTCATGACCGCGAATGATTGTTACGACCATGAATTGCATTTTTCTTTAAAATTTTCCTTCTAACTTCACCGATCTTTAACAGCTTCGATTCTAAGCCAAATCTTTAAGTTCCACACATCTTTTTTGCACCTTTTTCACTCTTTTTTCATAGAATTCCACTTTAGATCATTTTACTCCCAAGATTTATCTAGTATCTGCATTTGCATAAAAAAATAACTACATACCACATGAAATCTTTTATATGAAGTATAAAAATGACTTAAACTATAGTGTTTAGTGTATAAAATTGATATTAAAATAAGTTTAATTATAAACTTATCAATGACAACACTTAGATTTACCCTGGTTCGGCCCTTAGCCTATCTTCAGTCCTCGGATACTGTCTTTGAGCTTAAATCCACTAGTGAGTCATTCTTTTGATAGGCGGAGAAGCCTTTACATTGGCTAGACACTATTACAGAAAGTACCTTTCTTTCTTACTACCGCTCAACTTAGTTTGGGTACCCTTCCCAAATTGACACTTTAATTAATATAAGAATGTGAACTGAATTCAACTTATAGAAGCGTTGAATCCTTACAATGTTAATTTAAGTAATTTCTCTCCATTACAAATAGATAAGACTTTTGATGTTTGCTGATTGCTTGCAGTGGAATTTCTTTGGAAGCTAGAGTGATTTGCATAGCGATTTAGCTCTTAAGAAATTCGAGGTGATTCACCAAGTTTGAACGTCTGCTTCAGTCTTCTATTTATACTTTGAAGCTTTAAGAAGTAGCCATTGCAAACTTTACGATATCGCTGATCTTCAATTTCTCATCTCTTCTAATCTTTTGAATCTTCCCATTTGGAGACAAATTCCAAGACGTTTAGAGAGAGAATTTGAATGTTGAGGCTTGATAAAATTTAGTTGACAAATTCTCGTTTATCTTCAAGCAATTTGGTTCTGAGAGAGGCGCACTAGAATGCAATGTGGAGTCTTGCAGTTGGTTGACCTTGCTGACGTTTGCAGAATCACGTGGAGACACTTGAGACGCAGTGCATAACAGAAATTCCTTTTACTTGGACTGTAGCGAGGAATCTCTGACAATCGTACTGACATTTTTTGACATTGTGAGGACCATAGGAATCTTCATTAATTTCAGCATCTTTTATCCTGGAAAGCACTAAACGAATATTTCGTTCTATCACAGAGAACGTTAGTAGCACATGTGTCATTAAGTCTCTACGTGTCAAACAGAATGTGCTTTTAATTAAATAAAAGCAGAACTCAGCATGAGCTGAGTGAAGTAATTCTAAACTATGTAATACTCAACATAGACTCAGCTTTTCCTACTCTAAGTCATAACTTAATTAATCATCCAGCAAAACTGAGTTATTCTCCCTTGAATGTACTCAAGTCAACTTTATTAATTAAGAGTTTACTTAGTAATCAATTAATTTCACTATCCTAGACAGTTTGTTATTTCCAAAACTATTCAGTACTGTGAAGTACTATTAACTTGGGTTCTACAATACAAACACAAATATCAAACTTCATGAATGCAATCTTTCCATAATTAAATAAATATGAATTAGTTTTTAAAATAAATGATATAAAAAGAAAGAGATCTAAACAGCCTTGACCCTACAAAATTGTTGATGAAATGAATGGAAACAATCCATTAGAAAAAAATTTTGATATAATACTTTCTACAAATAAAGAATCGGGACATTCTTCCTATAAATTTACTATAGAAAATGCCCTAACCACATTAACACATCTTTAATATTAAAAATTAAACCATTCCATGAAAAAATAAAAAGAAATAAACCTATCGCGAAAAATGATCCGACATTAATGTAGAAAAAGATACAAAATAACACTTTCTACAGATGAAGCGCTACAGATACAAATACAAAAAATCAAATTTCATGAATGTAATCTTTCCATATATAAAATAAATACAAATTAGTATTTAAAATATATTATTTAAAAAGAAATATATCTCGACAGTCTGGACCCTATAAAATTAGTCACGAAGTGAATGAAACAATCAAATATAAATGAATTTTAATAAATACTTTCTTTTTTTTTAAACACCTAGGGAGAACAATGTGTACCCCCAAAGGAAAAAAGGTTGGAATATGTGAAAATTTCGGGGCGTATGTCCCAACTAGGTTGATACATACGCTTGCCTACAAAACACATATTCCTCTTTTATGAATAAAATGAGATATTCAAGATAAATATCCCATCAGTTACAAGAAAGTAAAAAGCCCGGGTTCACAAATACGTCTAAGTCCGAGCTGCCAACGCTGCGCTTATTACACTTAAAATAAAACCAACAATAAGGTAAACAATGCTGATGTGATCCACGGTTAGTTGAGTCTCTTCAAAAACGAATTTATTCCTCGACCTCTAAATAGACCAAGCGATAGCGAACCAAGTAGATGTCCCGAATTCCCTTGCTCATCACGGTTTGAAGAAGGAATGCCATTGCAGATTAAAAGCTTCACTGCTGCAGGGTAAGGGGCAGTAGAAACTGAACCATCTCTTGGCGGATTGCCAAATACCTCAATTTCTATTACACAACAGCAATGCATGGTCAACAGATTCGTGACATGAACAGAACGGGCAGCAGTCATCTATGATCGAGTTGCAGCCTTTGTGTAACAGGAAGGATTTTATCGGTAGTCGACCATGGAGAACCAACCATCCAAAGAAGCGCATCTTGGGAGGGAGACAGCACCTCCAAATAAACGAGAAATTATTACTTGGGTTAGGCCAACAGGGAGAGTGATAAAAGCCACTACAAAAGCTTGCGGTAAAAAAGATTTTGTCTTTTCCAAGTTCCCATAAAAACTGGTCTGCAACTTGACTAAAAGAGAGTTCTATTTGTTGACCATTCACATCGGAATAGTTTCCAAATAGACTAGGGCAAGCCAAAGAAATCCAAGAGCAAAGTTCTAAGCATCTGTTTTGCATATTTAGGCGCAAATTCCTGTTCCAAAATGGACGGCAAAATCTTCTACAACCAAAAATAGTAGAGAAGCCTTCTCGCAAGTTCGATGACTTCCGATTACATAAGGCATAAAGGTCAAGGAACAACACTTGGAGAGTTTGGTTTTCCATCCAATTATCAAACCAAAAGGATGAATGTAGCCCATTACCAATTCTGACGTGGCAATTCGATGTAAAGAACTTCCAAACCATACGGTTACCAAAGCAACAGCGTATCACATCAAACCAAATGGGGCACAGCCTAGAAAGGCAAGAGGAGATAACATCATTCTAATTATGAAACCCGTTTTGATCAACATAGTAACTGAACTATAAGGAACTTTGATTCAGCGCTCTTAATTTCCATAACCACTTGACCATAAGATTACAATTAATCAATCTGAAATATGGAATGTATAAACCTCCGAGTGATAGAGGAAAATTAATAGTGTTCAACTTATTTTGCAAATCCCACTTTTGTTCCCATCGCCTCACCAAAGGAAATTTCTCATCAGACTAGTCAACTTAGCTTCAACCGATGAGGATAGTTTATAGATGGATAGTAAATAAATCGGAAGGGAGGAGAGTACCGATTTAATGAGAAACACTCTACCCGCATAAGAAAGACAATTCCCTTTCCAATTTTCCAGTCTACTTGTGAATTTGGTAATTAACGGGTCCCAAGATGAAGTCGATAAACATTTAAAGAAGAGTGGTGCTCCAAGGTATTTGATTGGAAACTTTTTTATTCGGTAACAAATTTGAGAGGCAAAGTTGCACAGGCTGCCATTGTCTACATGTATTCCCAGAAGTGAACTCTTGTGGAAGTTTATCCTAAGTCCCGAAATCAATTTGAAACACTTCAAAATGCGTACAAAAATCGAGATGATGGATTCATCTACCGGAAGCAAGCGCACCGTATCATCAGCATATTGTAACAGAGAGATATGTGGGAGTGAATCATCCAAGTGAAAAACTGTAATAAGACCTTTGCAAATACTGGCATCAATAATCTGCTTTAACCCTTCCACTGCTAGGACATAAATGAAGGGTGATGAAGGGTGATAAAGGATCACCTTGCTTAACCCCTTTCTGCAGATGAATCGGATCACTTGGAGATCCATAGATGAAAATAGAAGTTGTTGAATTTTTTCGATAATTTGAGAGCCAAGAAATCCACTTCTTGTCAAACCCATAGCTAACAACACCGCATCTATGTAGGCCCATGAGATAATGTCAAATGCCTTATGGAAGTCAAGTTTTAAGACAAGGCAAGATCGTCATTGCCCTTGAATCATGCTAATAACCTTGGAAGCTAGGAAGGAGCACTCGTGAATGCTTCTACCTTTAATGAATGCAAATTGGTTATCGAAGATCAGATTAGGTAAAACCAGTTGCAGGCGGTAGGAAAGTATCGTAGCTACAATCTTGTAATATCCATTTATTAGAGTGATCGATCGGAAGTTATTCAAACTAGATGAGCCCGGAACTTTTAGAATGAGTATGGTGTGAGATTTTTTGAAAGTTGGTGGTAAATGGGATGATAGGTGGAAATGGTGTAGAACGCTCATGAATTCTTCCTTAAGATCCTCCTAAAATCTTTTATAGAAGAAAAAGTTGAAACCTTCAGGTCCAAGGGCCTTATTCTAGTCATAAGAGCAAACCGCTGCCCATACCTCTTCTTTTGAGAAAGGAGTAACCAAATTGGCTTTGGAGTCTGTCGGAGCTATGATAAAACATAACTTCCTTAATGAGAAAGGAACAACCCTGGCGATGAGAATAGATTCGAGTAGAATGATCTAATGGATGTGGTAATAGATGCAGCATCATATATAAGGCGATCATTGACCTCCAGTTGTGTGATCTTATTGTTTCTGTATCGTGTTGAGGCTATGGGGTGGAAGAAGGTGGTGTTTTGATCCCCCAATAGTGACCAATTAACCCGAGATTGCTGATGTTTGATGCTTTCGAGGCTTTAACATTGCTGAAGTATGGCTATCCTAAGGTGCTGTAAATCAGACCTCTCAGTTGTTGATAGAGGCCTTAAGTTCTTGCTTGATGTAAGGGTGAGAGCCTTAGCTTCAAGATCCTTGATTTGTTCTTCCAATTTTCCATAATTCGCAGCATGCCAAGAATGACTACGAGTGCTTAAATTTCCCAATTTGAATGAGAGGTCACGGTTTGTATAGGCTATACGAATGTAGCTCCATTTTGACCGAATGAAAGCTAAGAAATCCATGTGATCCCACCAACAATTTAATGAATGAAATGGTTTCAGGCCAGTGTTAGATGATTCATGGGAACGGAAAAGAATCGATAAGTGGTCTGATAAGGCGGAATCCAATGTTGATATTGAAATGGCAGACCACATGTCAAAGATCCCATAAGATACAAAGAACCTATCAATCAGGGAAAATGAGTGGTTATTAGCCCGAGTGTAGTCACGGTCATGAAGGGGGAGATCAAGAAGTTCTCTCTCGTTCACGAAATTTTGAAACTGATCAATCAACTGCGTAATTCGGCCAAATGAACGTTCCGATGCAAACAAAACCTCGTTGAAATTGCCTCAGATCAAGATATGGGTAAACGGTATGATAAGAGGCAACAACTCTAACCACATTTGGTTCCTTTCCGACACTGCAGTTGATCCATATAAAGCCACAACATGAATATCAACATTAAAAGAGACTAAATGGAAAATGAACCATCTCTCTGATGATGCAACTAGAGTAACATTCGATAAAACCGTATTCTGTGAAAAAATAATACTGCCCGAAAGACCCTGTAATGGTGACAGTGAAACAAGAAATCATTGTGGCCCCAAAATTTCCTAGTGACTCAGTTACTAATATCCTCAATTTTCGTTTCCAGCAAGACCCAAAAATGAACGTTATACTTTCGATCACAAGAACGGATGAATGATTGTTTGGCACTATTCTGAATAGTTACCCAATAAGTCCAACTAATAAAAGATAGAGATATTTATGTTATAGGAAGACACCTCGAAAGATTAGGCGGTTTAAGAAGTCGAACAGTCGTCTAACACCTTCATAATTATCTCCTTATTCCAATCTCTTAATAAACTGAGTTTGCTACCAATATCAAAAGTAAGCAGATTCTCATTATTAACCTGTTTGTGTGAGAGCATATGACGAATAATTTTGTTTCTATTTGAGATGTCAAGACCCGAGGAGCTTGTGAGGCTATTGGTTGGAGCAGGTTCACGGTAAGGGTGCTATGATTGGCTACTAATTTTCGCCAGGTCTGAATTCTAACTAGATTGAATGTTATAGTTTAGAGGCTCAAGAAGTTTGTCAAAGTAGGCTGCTATTTTCTCCTGAGGTGCTTTCGACACATGTGAGGCATTATTAACAGGAATATCAGAGGCAATAACCGATGGTTCTACTCTTGCTATCTCCATCAAAAGAAATGAGTTCGAGTCATGCACTAGACCATGGCAGCAAGCTACCGCTTGTAGAAACGAAGTATGTACCAATATAATGGTATCACCAACTTGGAGGTTGATAATATGATTCTTTAGAGTAATTGGAACAGATATGAGGCAGGATACGATGTCCAAATGGTCGGATGATCAAAATCAAAGTCAATGGAGACCAGTTTCCCACACAAGGCTGCCAATTGATGAATTAGAGGTTCCGAAATAAGTGACGATGGTAAACCCAAAAATCAACATGCATTAGGCATTCATCCAGGATAAAATCTGTTGGGAATCGAGCTACATCGAAGATCAAATCTTGAAGTGATAACCAATCCGCATCAATAAAACCCAACATGGCATCACTTCAGAAAAAACACATCACAACCCAGTTTCCACTCATTAGTGAAGCAACATAAATCGCAAAATCCTTATTCTTCACCATATTAAACAAGACGGGAATGATAGAGATATTTTTGACCTAGACTATACAAATGAAGAATCCAAACATTTTTCCTTGTATAAATCTACTATAGAAAATGCCCTAACCACATTAATATATCTTTAATATTAAAAAATACACCATTCAATGAAAAATAAATGAAACCCTAACATGAAAAAAATCCCGAATAAGTGATCCCCATATAAAAAAGCAAAGTAACACTTTCAAAAAAATTAAGTTTTGTTACGAGTTGGAGATGTTTTTCAAATGGTCTTCATGAAAGGGTTTTCTTTGAAAGGATACAAACATGGTTAACTGCGCTATAGGGGGATTTAGAATACTATTTGAGTTTTTTGAATACGTCGAATCTAGATCTCAAAGGATCTTTAGATACTTATTGAAATAATTAACTTCAGAGGCAGTAACCTAAGTCAGAGGCAAGTCAAGTAAGCATTAAGTTTAAGAAAACATTAGAACCTAGCCTATATCAAAAGCAGCAAAGTTCACAAAGATTAGAAGATGCATTAAAGGCTTAATGATGGTAAAGAATCCTCGGAGGCTAGAAGACTATCTCAGACAGAAGTATTCTCTTAGCTAGTTGGTTTAAGGAAAATTAAATGCGGTAATTTATTTCAATTATTTGATAAGAAAATCCCAAGGCATCATGTGAGTCAACTTCACCATGCCTTTGCATTTTATTCAACCATACAAAAATATACAATATCTGAGAAAAGGACAAGCTGATGTTGACAATAAGGAAATAAAAGTACCTTTTCTTCCCTATAGTAGATAACGAGTACTATGGGGACCATTTTTCAAGCAACTTCATACCAAAGTCATTTATCTATCTCTAAATGAGTAGTCAACTAAGTCTAAATGGCTTGACTAAAACTGTAATTTTTCCTCCAGCTCATTGAGTGATAACGGGCTAATTTGAAGAGAGACAAAGATAATAATTCAGTTATAGTCCAAGTATAATAGAAAAGAATCAAGAATATATAATGGAGCAAAGTTCCAGTAGAAAATCCTGGTGAAGTTTTATTCAATTTCAAAATCATTCAAGCTATCTCTCAACGCTGCTTAACTTCACTTTCAATCACCAGCAAATAATTATTCAAATTTTTTCGTAAATGAGTCTTGTTGAAACAAAGTTCAAAAGCTCAAAACTTTTTCATTCAAATCTTATACACACTAGCTTTATTGTTGAGTTAGTGAGTGACATCTTCGATACACAGTGAGGACGATACTCAATGTATTGGTATAGCTCAGAGCCTAGGTACAATGAGGACAATACTCCTATATTGGTAAAGCTCATGATAGGATTGTGGATGATACTCAAAGTCTGTAATCGGCTTAATTTAGTGGTTTGTTTCTCCACCTATTGAGAGATCAATAGTGGATTAAAGCTTGGACAGAGACTCTAAGGACTACATTATGCAAAGGTTGAGCAAGGATAAAAACTTTGTGTTTGTTATCTCTTAACTCATTACTGATTAATAGTTTCATTTAGACGTTGTTCTAATTCAAATCTATTCAAATTAAGAGACTGGGTTTGAGGAAAGACTCTGAGAAATACTAAAACTAGTTTTACTCAGTGACTAAATTAGAGGCTTTTTAACAAATTTTTTTTGCATATAGCCACTAAAGTTTGTGCAAACTCGAAAAGAGTCATTCACCCCTCTCTAACTTGTAAATCATCCTTAATGGGGTGAATAAGTGGTATCAAAGCAATACTCAATAAAAATATTTAACAAATTTAAAGTTAAAGATCATTTAACAAGGGTTAAAACTACATTAAACACTTCCTTAGAAACCAATTCACACAAATACTCCTAGAAGGACTTTCTATGTCTAGACCTTTATTATTCTTTAGACAGAATTATAAATTATAAGAGAAAGGGATAAAAAAACTTAATCCAATAAAAAGACTTATTATTGGCTAACTATTACTAATTGACCATATGTTCTCACTTTGACTATTAGAGAAGTAATCACTCCGAAATCTGAAGATCAATATAATGACTTTGATATGAAGAAATTACAATGCAATGTTGCTATTATTAACTTTCATTATTGTGCTTTAGATGATGCAGAATATTATAAGATTTTTGTTTATAAGAGTTTCCACAATATCTAGAAGAAGTTGGAGGTAACCTATGAAGTAATTAACAAGGTCAAAGAATCTAATATCAACCAGAACATGCACCATTATGAGCTATTTGAAATGGGAGAGAATGAATCTAATTCCAGCATGAATTCTATATTCACCAACATCATCAATTCAAGAAAAGCGTTCACTAAGGAAGATAAAGAAAAAAAGAACCTCAAAATTCTACCAAGGATTGACAAGCAAAGAAGGTTGTCCTAGTAAAAGCTCAAGATCTGACTACATACAAATATGATGAGCTAATTGGATTGCTAATCACTCATGATATCTCCATGCAGAACTTCCAAAAGAAGAAGAAATCCAAAGCTGAAGGAAAAAATGTCATAATTCTCAAAGCTGATTTTGCTAATGAAGAGTCTTCTAATAATGATGAGAAAATGACTATGCTGACCAAAAATTTTATAAGATCCACAATGAAAGGAGGAAAATTTGTTAAAAATTTTCATAATAAAGGGAGTTATCCTCAAAAGCTAGAATTCTAAGAGAAGGAATTCTCTAAAGGAAAATATAAAGCCTCTGAAGACAAATAAAATATGGAACATTTAAACAATTTAACATGCTTTGAATATCATCAAGAAGGCCATCAAATACAATTGTCCTAAGCTAAAGAAGGACAAGAGAAGGAAACCTATGGTTGCTACATAGAGTGATAGTGATGAAGAAGCATCTCCATATTCAACCAATAGTGATGAAGAGACTGCTCAAATCTCCTTTATGGAAATTGATGTAATGTCTCCTACCATTGAGTTAAAAGGAGAAATTGAAAGGGTGTCATCCTCACATCAGGCTACTCACAACCAATCTGAACAAAATGATGAGGTATATTCTAGCTTTAAAATGACTAATAAAGTTATGCACATTTTTATGGATATCTATAAGATGGTAAAAAATAGAAAGCAAATGAAGACTATTGATTCAGATCTAAAAGAATTTTCCATGTACAATCAAGCAATCATCAAAACTATCAATGCACTTAAAAAGAACCATTGAGCGTTATACTGAAATTGAGAAGCATAAGTTGGAACTGGTACTGGTTGGAGTAAATGTTGTAGAAGTCAATAGAAGGGTGTTGCTCATTGAAGGCCATCTTTCTAGAAAGATCAATCTACTAGAGGCTAGTGGAAATGAGAGGTAAAGTTCTACTCAGAGATAAAAACCATCCTCAAAGGAAACCACAACCTCAGAGGCAGAATCATAGGCAATCTCAGATGCCCAACCTCTCTAATGTAGCTATCACTTCTCAAAAAAGAGATAAGTCCTCCAAGATTTAACAAGCCTTAAAAGTAATTTTAAAAGCTCCTACACGAGGAAAATCTCCACAAAAGTAAAAGATCCAAAAACCATTTGATATCTTCCTACCTCAAGGGCAACCATAGTAAAGAAAGTTTATCAATCAATGTAATTTCTATGGATTAAAAAATTACACAACAATTGTATGCAATCATGAAAATGGATGTTATGATGATTATGCTTGGCATGATGTAGCCTTTGATGCACTCAAACCCAAGTGAAACTAGAATCAAAGTATCTAATTTCTTCTCTTTTGCAGGTAAGCCTTAGATCCACAAATGTCAGAAGCTATGGTACATTGATAGTGGATGCTCAAGGCATATAACAAGAAATGAAGATTCATTCATTTCTTTAGAATTCAAAAGATGGAAGTGTTAGCTTTGGAGATAACAAGAAGGAAAATTCATTGGAAAATGAGTCATTAAATTTGAGATCAAAATTGATGAAGTCTCCTTGGTTGATGGACAGAAGTTCAATATTATGAGTGTTGCACAATTGTGTGATCAAGGAAGAAAACTCACTTTTGACTCTAATGGTTGTTTAATCATTGAATGTAAGTTCAATCAAACCATTCGTTATGCACCTAGAATAAATAATGTTTATATAACTTATATAAATGACCAATCTAAAAATAATATTTATTTAGTGTCAAAAGAAGAAGAGTCATGGTTATGGTATAGAAGATTAAGATAGTTTAATATGAATTAACTATCCAAACTAGCAAACAAAATCTTGTTGAGAGTTTGCCAAGTGTTAACTTTAAAAAGAATAACCTCAGTAATGTATGTCAAAATGGAAAACAGTTTAGAAAACTTTATGAGTAAAAAACTATTTTTTTTTCTAAAAGAATACTAGAAGTTATACATGTTGATTTGTTGGCCCTGTTCAGCCTATGAGCATGGGTGGATACAAATATATCATGGTGATAGTAGATGACTATTCCTGGTGGATATGGGTTGTATTGCTTCGTAGCAAAGATGAAGCCTATGAAGGTTTTTCCAAACTATGCAACAGAACTGAAGTTGAAAAAAAATGTACTACTTTCAAAAATAAAAAGTGAACATGGTAGAGAATTCAAAAATAAGCTTTTTGCTAGATCTTTTGATGTTAGAGGCATTAAGCACAGCTTCTCTACTCCTCACACACCTCAACAAGTTAAGGTTGTTGAAAGGAAAAAAGTAAAATAGTTGAAATGGCTCGAACAATGCTAAGTGATAACAATTTACCGAAATATTTTTGGGTTAAAGTCATTAACACAACATGTTACATTTTAAGCAGAGTTCACATAAAATCTATTTTGGATTAAATACCATATATACTTTGGAAAGGTAGAAAGCCTAAGATAGGGTATTTTAAAGCCTTTGTTTGTAAATGTTATGTGTTAAATACTAAATAACAACTTGGTAAATTTGTTCTTAAAATTGACGAGGCAAATTTCTTGGCTACTTAACACAAAGCAAAGTGTATAAAGTCTTTGTTAAGAGAATTGCATCATTAAAAGAGTAAGTACATGTAGATTTCGATGAAACTAACCATGCAGGTAAAACTTAGAGATGATGGAGAGAAAATCTCACAAGAACCATCCTTTGAACAAGAACATGGTAAATCATCAACTCAAGATAAGCCTTATGAGATCAAGTTCTCAAATAGAGAACAAGGTGATAAAATCACTCCTTCTAGTGAAAAATCAAATTTATCCAAACCTACCAAAGGAGATCAGAACTAGGAAGGATCACCCTGAAAGACTCATTCTTGGTGTTGTTCAAAATCTAATGCTAACAAGAGGATAACTAAACAAAATCACAAGTCATTTAGCATTTATGATACATAGAAATTTGAAGATGAAAAACATGATGAGAATTGGCTATTGGTAATGTAAGAAGCATTGTATTAATTCACCATAAATTATGTTTGGGATCTTGTTCTAGCTCCAAAGAACAAATCCATCATTGGAACTTAAATGGGTTTTCAAAAACAAACTTAATGAAGATAGAATTATAGTCGAAAATAAAGATAGACTTGTTGCGCAAGGCTACAATTAATAAAAAGGCATTGATTATGATGAAACATTTGCTCTTATTTCCAAACTTGAAGCCATTAGAATCTTATATGCTTTTGCATCTCATATGAGCTTCAAAATCTATTAGATGGATGTCAAAAGTGCCTTCTTAAATGAATTTATCTGAGAATAAATCTATGTGAAGTAGCCACTTGGATTTGAAAATCCTAAGCATCCATATAATGTATACAAGTTGAAGAAGGCATTGTATGTTTTAAAATAAGCTCGTAGAGCTTGGTATGAAAGATTAACCAACTTTCTTATCACTAAAGGCTACATTAGAGGAAAAATAGAAATTATTTTATTCATCATAAGGAAGAACAAACATATTCTTATGGTACAAATTTATGTTGATGATCTTCGGAGTCACTGATGAAAGAATATGCAAGGAGTTTAGCACTCAAATGAAGAATGAATTTGAAATGTAATGAATTTGAAATGTATATGATGGGGGAATTAAATTTCTTCCTAGGAAATAAAATCAAACAAAGCTTAAATGTTATCTTTATAAGTCAAGTAAAATATGCAAAGGGAGTTTTGAAGAAGTTCATCATGGATCAATGAAAATCAATGTCGACTCCAATGGCTTGCGATGTTATTCTATGCAAATATTCAAAAGGAAAATATGTAGAACAAAAGCTCTACAATGGGATAATTGGGTCTCTATTATATCTAGTAGTAAGTAAACAAAAGATACATTATGTTGTATGCTACTACGCTATATATCAGTCTGACTCTACTTATAAAGAACTTTGAGATATCTCATTAAGATAACTAATATAGGTTTGTGGTATCCCACCAATGGAAATTTTACCCTCGGAGGCTTCATAGATGATGACTATGGAAGAGATCGAATAAAAAGGAAAAAGCACAACTGGTGTATGTCCTTTCCATAGTGATTATATTATCTTTTTGGTATAGCAAAAAGCAAACTCATGTTTCTCTATCAACAATAGAAGTAGAATACATGGTTGTTGGTAGTTTTGTTGCTCAAGTGCTATGGATTAAATAACAACTTGAAGATTATGGAGACAAGATAGACTACATAGTTACGTGAATTCAAAAATGCATCAGTAATTACCACATTGAATTCAAAATTTGAAAAAAGGGCAAATTTAAGCTCTAACTATAAGTGGAATCATTCGTAACCTCTCCGCATTCCTTCGTGAATCACACCTTAAGCTTCTTAATAAAGCAGTTATGGTTTATTCCTTAACTCAACTCATAACCATTTGAAGAATTACTATTTTACCCTAGAGCTACTGATGAAGGCTATAAAATCTCCTTTAAACCTCTCTCTCTCTCTCTTTACGTTTACAAATTCTCAAAAGCAATTATAGCAAAAATTTGTTAACCTGAATTGCCAAATTCTTTAATATTTACTCAAATTGCTGCTTAGCAAAAGATCGCCATTCTTGAAACAAAACCCATAAAATACAATACAATTGAATTCTCTGCTAAACCCGCTAAGATTCAACCTCACCACACATTGTTAGATGACTTTTTAAACAAAACTAAGCCCTACAAATCTATCATTACTCATCACAAGATCTGGAAGAACATCTCCACTCAAGACCTTACTTATCTTGATATTGTTCAATAGTTTTATGATAATCTTCAAGAAGGGGAGGATGACAAGGACTACATGAAGTTCATTGTAGAAGGATACACCATCACCATCACTCCTTCATTTCTCTCAACCTTCTTAGGTTTCAACAACAATGGTGCTCATGCCGAGTTATAAGAAATATTAGATTGAAGAGAAAAGTCTTGCTTATAATCTTGAAAGACGGTTTGGACCTCACAAATCTATAAACTAGTGAGAAACTGTAAGAAAGATGCAGCAGTACACAATATCAAGGGTGCTTCTATAGAAAATTTTCACCTTTAAATGAACAACTACTTATGAGCATTTTCTGCTGTATCACTTGGTGGAAAAGAAGAATGTAAACTAGGAAATTGCAATTATCCACCACATCAAAAACAATAACTATACAATGGGAATTTTGCTCACTAAAATCATCACCTATTATATGTTTTACATTAAGACCCTTGAATGTGTGGCTGGCCCTAAAATCAATCAAGAAACCTTTGATGGATTGAATTGGGAAAAGAAGTGGAATAGAGAAGAGGCTCTGAGAAAAGCGAAACTTAAGAGGATTCCTGATCAATAGAGGAAGAAGCAAGTCTGCTAAGAAGGTAGAAGTTACTACTAAGAAAACATTAGAGGAAATTAATCCTCTGATGCGTGCCTTCACAAAGTAGAGAGGAGCATTTCCAAGGGAAAAGAAAAAGGAAAGTGGCAATGAGTTTTCTGAGGAGAAGAAAAAGAAGAATAAGTAGAAGAAGGAAAGTGGTAATGAGTTGCCTTAGAAGCCTATTACGAAAAGAAGTGAACCTAAATGGTTTGAGTAGTTCGAAGCAAAAGCATATGCAAAATCACCTCCTCCTCCTCAAAAATTGTTTAGACAATGATAAAAATCCAATCATCATCTTGGAAAAGAAAACAAAGAGGGGTATTAGGATTCCTGAGGAGAAGAAGAAGAGACATGCAATAAAAGGCAAGGTTGTAAATGAAAAATTAGTATCTCATATGCTGAATTTTAATGATGAAGCTGCTAAGAAATAAGAAGAAGAAGAGGACTTAGCTAAGACAGTGGAGAACAATATGAAGGAGAACTTCAGAACTAGATCCTCAACAAAATAAATATAACAATTGAGAATGTTGAAGTAGCGGCTAAGAAGAAGAAAACTCCTACTCATGAGGAGTTTATATAGAAGCTAAAAAGCAAAAAGACCCCAATCTCACAGAAGGGGAGTGACTCAAAGGATGAAAGACCCAGACCCTCTGAACCTAAATTTGGGCCAGTTATATAGGAAGCTAATGAGATAGTGCCTCTAGAACTCTTAAGACCCATACTCCTCCTTTCTCTCCTTCTCAACTATTCCATTCACATTTTTCATTACCCAAACACTACCTTAAAGCCATGGAATCTCCTTCTCCTAGTACTAAAGCTAAACCACCTTCTCTATTTTTGAAAAATCACATACCAAAACATTATCACCATCACCACCAAAATCCTCTCCTCCCAAAATCCTTCTCATAATAAATCACCCTCAAACACAAGCCTCCATGCCAAAGGTGCTGATTTAACCAAAACAGGTCCCAATGATGTAACTATTGATGCCTTTAAGGATCAATAGGATTACAACGGAGCCTAAGTAGTTAGAGCTGAGACTAAACATTGGGAGAAGGCCAATGAAGCCTTACAAGTTGAGGTAAATGTTATTCATGATGCCAATTAAATTATAGAGACAACCACTGAAGAGGCTTCAATGTCTGAAAAACAAGTCAACTTAGAGGATCCTAAAAAATCCTTGTAGGTAGAAGAAGCTAAGATAGTGGCTAAAACTATACTCTCTTCTAACAAAGTTGACAACATTATCTTGCCAACATAGAATCCTTTTACAACCAATTCTATGGATTAGATGTAGGTAATGTTAACTCCCCAACACAACACAATGTTGTGGATAAACATGCAATTACAACTTTTCTAATTAGAGAACCTCTCCCTAACTAATCAGCAAATTTCTCTAATAGACTGGATGGACATATAATTTCGAATCACAAGCTGGTGAAGATAAGCTGTAAGTTACTAGGGTCAAAGTTGCTAATAGAGTGGAGTTGAAAGAATCTCTAAAATGGAACTTAGTGAAAAATAAAGAGTTGCAAGAAACTCTCAAAGAAAAAGCTGATGTTATTGGTCATCATACAACTCTAATAGAAGAACTTTAAGGTCTCAACAGATCAATTCCTACTTCCCCCTCCAATGCTGAGAACTTAACTATGGAAGAGATTGTAAATGATTAGTTATGCATAGCCACTCAAATCTCTTATATTATAAGACACTCTTATTGATGACCAACAATATATATTCTCTTCAAACCTCATAAATTCCTAAAAGAGTTATTATAGAATTATCAACCATCTGATGAACAATCATCCAAATATTGAATCGGTTGCAAGGCATCTTCCTCAACCTGCTGTATTAGCTTTTGAACTCTATAACACCATCATACTTGTGAATGGGTGTGACATGGAGTGGTGGGCCGAGAGCGCGTGGAATGAGAGGCGCGATCCACCAGGGTGTTTATAAAAAATAAAGCACCAGGTCGGGGACCCGTGAAAAAAGGTTGAAAGAGAAAAAGGTGAAAAATGTTTTAGATCAGTTTGAACCTGAATCTGTCATCTCTTAGTGTGGAGTCGCCACCTGGATTAGCTATTTCCAGGAATTAGAGTCCTATGAGGCTTAATGTCTGGGGGACGGCCCACTAAGACACAGAGATTCAGGTCTGGGATAAGTTGCTTATTTCTCATTGGATCATATTAAATTATATTTACAGAAAACCGTGTTCTTTTAATTGTGCATATTCACACTTAGGTCATTTTTGGAGTTTAAAATGCATGATTCACATATTACAAAATATAAATCATCCACAAAGCAAAATATTAAACCATCCACAAAGCAGTAAATAAGTGCGGAAAATAAATGCGGAAAATAAAGATTACAAGGCTTAAAAAATCGGGGGATGCAATCGCCCGCTAACCTATTAGTTACTTTTCCCAAAAAAATGAAGTTGCGATACCTGAAGGAAAATTAAAATCCTAAACATACATCTAATCCTAATCTACCTGCATCCACAAAGGTTAGCATAGGGGATAGCACGTATGTTTGATTTTGAATTTAGCGAAGCCCGTCTGGCCTAAAAAAATCAATAACGATATTGTGTTTGTTATTTAAACAAAACCTTCCATTTTATTAGCATATTGGTTGCTCATTTTAATTAATGAAAATGCTTGCATGGCAAAAAGGAGAGGTCTGTTATCCGGGAATATGTTTTATTCCCTTCGTGGGGGTGTTCTAACATACATCTTCTTTTAATTAAGAAAAAGATGAAGAAGAATTACAACAGTTGAAATAAAATAAAAGTAATTAAAATCATAGATTCATAGATGAAATCAAATGAAGAGATTAAACACTGAAAGCACAGGAATTGCAGTTCTAGGAAGTCAGAGGCTTACCCTTACTGAATGGATCCACTTCGAAGATATCCGATCAGTCATTGAGAAATTCTCCTCGTCCGTTAGTTTAGGTGAAGAGGTTGTAGTAAAAAGTCCAGAAATGTTCATTTTAATTCTTAGAAGCAGTTGTATTTTTATCTGTAAATTTTTTGGGATCCCGATCATCGAAAATGACTTGACTATATATAGGAAAATCCCAAAAATCCTAAAAAGGTAAGATTTTACGGCAAGGGGTCTCGCCAGAAAAAAAGTACGTCGAGGCCCCTCACAGGGACTTTGGAGAGGGTGCCTCGCCAAGCTCTTTGGAGAGGCTCAGCATCGCCAAGCCCTTGACGAGGCACCTTCCTTGCCAAGCCCTTTTTGGCGAGGTTTGCCTCGCCTGCCTTTGGCGATGTGGGCCCCCAGATCGGGTTTTCTATCATGTTTTATGTATTTTTTGTATTCTATATTTTTAATTAATATCTGAATAAAATTAAATAATTTTATTAAAAATGTCCTTTTGAATTTTATAGATGAGAAGGATTTCCATTCGGATGCATCAGGATACCCAAAAATTGTGTGATTCAAGGATAAAATCCTGAAAAAACCATCATCATCGAACTCATGAGCTGGTACAAAATCCTGTGCTCACAGATGCCCCTCATGTGATAATTGCTAGTTGTATAACCAGTAATATCACATTAAAAGATCAGAGGGATAGCGAGAATACCTGATCGGTGTGGTTGGTGACTTCCCGCTCCTAATTGTTGATAAAATAGGCCTTCCTTTCTGGCGCTTTGTCTTCGTATGGTTGTCCGTTTCTTTCTTCGGGATCTTTTGGTACTTGGTGCCTCTTGTGGGGGGTCTACCGTTTCTTTCTACGGTATCCCTGTTATAGTCGGCAATCGTTTCATTCTTCGGTTGATAAATGAGGCTGTTTCTTTCTTCAGCCGTTGAGATAAACGTTTCCTTCTTCGGTTATTTTTAAATTTCCTTCAGATGTTTACTTATTTCCTATAACAAATTAGAAAAATGAAAATAATGTTAATACATTTTACGATGAATGTTTTAATTATTTGATTGAGTTTATGCGGAGCAAAAATTTTTTCCCCTTCAATAAAAAATTAAAACATTGAGGAATAAATGAATTAAATGAGTTTGAGAAATATTGGGGGTATCCCGTGCATCGTTCCGTAGTGTTAGGAGGCTTCCATTGTAAAATAATAAAATAAATAGATTGGTGGGGCCCACTTATTTTCTTTATAAATATGGCTCCACCTTCTTTATTCCTTCACTTTTCATACTCTTCGTCTCTCTCTAAACACTTTTGCTCTCACTTCTCTCTAGCAAACATGTTGTCAAAGTTAGCTGGCAGGGGACTCCGCTTCACCCCTAGTCTCACTCCTCAACCTACTGATGATCCCGGAGCATTTTCTATTGACATTGACATCGCATACGGTTTAGCAGTGAGCGACACTATGCTGGGGTTTACAATTACTTCCCCGATAGATACGCTGGATCTTGATTTTCCAGCTCAGCCTCACCTTTCTAGGATCAAGTTATTTGCTAAAAACACTTTTATTTTAGCATTTTTTAATGTGATTTTATCTTGTTTAGGAACTAGATTTGAATTGATCCTTGAACAATGTCGCAGAATTTTAATCTAGAAATAACTTAAAAAGGTAAACTTAGGTCCGCCGAAATTTTTTCTAGCATAAACCAAGCAAATTCTTCTAATGAAGGGCCCCAAGACCCTCGCCAGAGTCTTTGGCGAGGGTCCTTCGGGCTCCTCGCCAGAGATGTCTGGCGCGGCCCCGAGGGCTCGCCGAATTTTTCCAATGGTGCATCTTCGGGCCCCGGTTGCTCCTTTACGTATTTTTTTTCATATTTTTTATTTTTTTTATTATTATTATTTTCTTTATGAAAAAGAGATTGGAAAAATAATTAAAACTTGGAGTCCAAAAGTCTTTTTGACCCGATAATTTTTGAAGGAAATATTTGTCTAAAAGATAATCAGAATCTGATTCTAAATTGTTTTAGACCCGAGAATATTTGAGGACTTTTTTGAAGAAAGATTTGAAAATAAAGTTCGGGATCTAAATGTGTTTTGGATCCAAAATTATTTAAGAGAAATTAAAAGAAAGATTATCTTGGTGTAAATCTCGCTGTTCTTGCATTTAATAACAAAAATGCGTATTATTTGATTTCGTTTGCAGTCCCCCACGCTTCGTCCCACGGGTGGATTTACCACTATCCAGGCATGGTACTGTCACTCCTCTTCTCACCCGGAGCTTATTCAGGTCATCGAGGCAACTGGTTTTGGTCCTCTGGCACGATCTTTACGGCCTACATTACTACCGTATGTGACATTGATTATGCTTACTCAGAGGTGGTGCAACATTTCGCACACCTTCCATTTCCCGATTGGAGAGGTTACCATCACTCCCTCTGACATTGTAGCGATCACTAGTCTATCATGGATTGGTACTATGATCCGATTTGATGCCCTTTTAGGGCAGTTCTTCAAGGCTACCACCACTTGTAACCGTATCAGGGACTTGCTCGGTATCGATCCTAGTGGCTGGGCATTGAGTTATAGCGTGTTGTTTGACTACTGGACGGGTCGACAATCCGTTTCTAAGGTCGAGGTTCCTCTGTACATCCGGTCATTTTTTGCCACCCTGTTAAGTGTCACATTTTTCCCGGTCTCGAACAACGAAATCAACTATGGGTTTATTGAGCCGTTAGCGGATTTGGATGAAGTTATTGACCTTAACTGGCCATGGTCGATCCTAGCGTAGACTTATTTTACCCTCGACTTGGCTACTCGGGGTCGCATACGGGCATTGCGTTGCTACCCCATGGTTCTTCAGGTATTGTTTGTTTACTTTGTGAACTGCGTCTGTCGGTTTTTTTATTGATAAATCTTAATTAACCCCTTTTATTTTTGTAGGCATGGGCCTTCTTTTATTAGTTCTTTCCCTCCCTGTAGTTTGCTGATGCTCTGGAGGATGCTCCATGTATGGCCCGGATTTGTTCATCTTTAAGGGGGATGTTTTGGATTATACTAGCTACTATCAGCATCTTTGCGAGTTGACTCTCGAGCAGGTGATGGATCTCGTTTCTATGGTTATGATCACCTTTTTGTCTTTAAATTTGTTCTTTGTTGTTCTTTCTTTTCAGGTGGAGCGCAACCCGTGGCGGGGCCTTCCGAGCTATCACATGGCAAAGGAGATTCGACGTAATGTGGACCTTCATCACTTCATCCTTGAGGGGCCCAAGACCTGTGAGTGGTATCTGGGTGAGCGTATTCAGTTCTGGCAGACTAAGCCAGTGTCTGATAGGCGCATTCCACCTACGCCTCCCACCAGACTATTTTGGGCGCACTTGGTGATTACTAATCCCGAGGAGTGGGAGGTACTCTTCGAGGAGCATGGCATGAGGCTCTCAAGACATCATGGTGACTACGAGGTCTTTATTCGGGTGAGGCTGCTCCCGCTTCGCCCACCGGCTCAGCCCGAGGAGGCGCGATCCTCTGCTCGAGTTATGGGTCGGAGAGTTGAAGGTGGTTCTAGTGCAGGTGCTAGCGGCACTGGTGTGGGGTGCCAAGTATGAAGTGTGTTAACCTTTTTATTCCTATCGATCCTGCTTCTGACTGTTTATCTATCTTTGTAGGAATTCCCCCGGAAAAGGGTTCGAGTGCCTGATCTGAATGCTATGGTCGGGGGGGTAAGCACATCTTCATCGGGAGTTGTTGAAGGAGGTTGGCGATTCCCCTCTACTCTACCTTCTACTTGATGGGTTCCATGGGGACCTCGTGGGAGGTGCCTCTTCCCCCGAGCTACCACACGTTGGCCTATGATCCTTCCGACACTACTCATGTGAGTTTTAGATCACCAACGATTCTTGGGGATGTCTCGACATTTGTTTACTCACTCCTTTCCTTTTGCAGGTTATACGTGAGGAGGTGGATCGGGTGGCCCGCCATTCTTTTGCATTAAGGGACCTAATGCTTTCACAGGATGGGGTCACATGGGTATGTTATTTTTCTTGACCTGTCATATGCGATGCATGAAATGTCATATTTTTATGTACATGGATGTGATTGTCATGACATGTTTTATGACTGTAGGATATGGTGGCGAGGAGTGAGGAATTCGAGTGACGCTATCAAGAGCTTGATGGTCGCTTTCAATCACTGGATATTGGCCATCAAGGTCTGGATGCTATTTATCATGGCCTTGAGGTTAGTCAACTAGAGATGGGGATCCGTTACATGGGTTTAGAGGCTTAATACCAGAGTTTGGAAGCCAGTCACCAGAGTTTGCAGGCTCAGTATCAAGAATTGCTACTACAGAACGTTGGAGTAGAGCAAGCTTGAGCAGAAGCGTGGGTATCCACCTCGAGCATTCACCAGCCTCTTATGTTTGATCTCGGTTCCCTGCTTGATGACACAGATGTTGGGATGCTCCTCTCTCCCGTATGGGATGCCAGTTTTCTTCACACTCCTCAGCCTCCTCTTGTGTCCGGTTCAGCAGATGGTGCTCCCGGGAGACTGGGTGTCGAGGACCTTGAGATATCCACCATGTTGCCCCAAGATCCAGTGGGTGGAGATAAAGCATAGGTGGCACATGCTTCCCTTTTAGCTTTAGTTTTAGATTTCTCTTTTTTTTCGAACTGGACTTTTTAGATAGCTCCTCTTTGTAGAATCTAAAAAAACTTCACATTTATGAAAAGAAAAGGGTATTTTGGCCGTTTGCAGTGCTGGTTCCTCACATGTGGTGTTTTATTTCATGAATATGGTTGCTTGTTTGTGAATGTTTTTCGTATATGTATGAATGAATGTTACTGCTAATGTATGCGGTTAATATGTGTAGGCAACACCGATCTTGAGGGATTTTCTTTAGCTTTCTTCCTTTCTGATGTCGATCTATAATGAGCGCCTTAGGGTCTTTCTACGCACCTTTCGGGGACCTAATTGGCGAAGGATTGAGTGCTTTGGTCTACAGGATCTTCAATACCTTGCTTCCAAGCTTGTGAATACAGCTTTCATTCATGCTGCTTTGAAGTTTTAGGATCCCACCACTCATGTTTTTCGTTTCACCGACTTTGAGCTTTGCCCCTTGGTTGAGGAATTTCATGCTATCCTGGGGCTCCCTTTTCCAAGGGAGTCGACTCCAATATCCCCCTCGAGACTATCCTTCACCTTTCCTTCTTTCCTGTTTGGAGGTGAGGATAAATTGAAGTGTTTATGGAACCTTGAGTCTAGTGGGTGGTTTTTGTCAGCTCCCCCTGATGTTGGTGGCTTCTGGGTTGAAGCTGTCCTTAGCTGGTGTGAGAATACACCCAGCAGTCATCTCGCTTGGCCCTCGATGGTGACTCTATTTCTTCTGGCAGAGTTTATTTGCGGGGTTGGAGCGATTGCCCCTTTCTACTTGCTGTCGATCATTGACCCACTCTCTGCAGGCCTTTCTCCTATAGCTTTAGCCTTGGCTAAGAGTCTGGTCCACTAAGATGCTACTTCGGTGAACTAGGATTTAGCAAGAGACCATTTTGCTTTACTAGAGGTAATTCTCTTTCCTCAGCTCTTTCTTTTGTAATTTTCGTTTTTTGTTTAAGTAAATAGATTAATATAGGTATGGATGTTGGAGAAGCTTCGCTTAACTGCTGATCCACGTTTGGGGAAGGCTCGATACCTCCCTTCGCATTATGGTCCTAGAGGCTTCACTAAGAAGGACCATCATTCGTTGAGCGAAGGCTCTTGGGTCAAGATTCTGGGCTCCTACTGATCTTCTGAGGTTCATTGGCTCAGCCCTTGGTTGGAGATTCTGTTCGTGGTTACCAACGTCCATGATTCTGGTGTTTTGTTGATGGGCCTGCTTAACATTACATCCTATTCCCCTTCTCGTCTGTGCAGGCAGTACGGGCATCAGCAACGGGTTCCTAAGTCTCTATGTTCAACCCATTTCCACGACTTCGATCCTGATACACCTGATGCTATACGGAGGCTTCGGCCATGTGCTCGAGTCATTATATTGGATTACACTACCCCGAAGACCACCGATACTGATGAGTTCTACCATGGATGGCTTGGCGAGATCAATGTTCTCCTTGATGTTGATCAGCATTTCATGGTGTCTCATGAGTGGGAGAGGGTTGAAGATGGCTTGGACCCCCTTCCTCATACTTCGAGGAAGCGTGCAAGGTGGAATGACAGGTACCCTTAAATTTTATTTGTTTTCGTCATTTGTTTTCTGACTTGTGTTTTTGACTTATTCTTGGATTATGAAATTTTATCAAATTTTATTTACTTGTGATATTCTGTATGCACACTATTCATATAAACATAAACATAAATCTTTGCAAACATAATACATTTCATTGAACAACTTTAAAAGGGTACAAGTTTTCCAATGATTTGAGTCCTGCCGCCAGTTAGCCTAGAGCAGGTTTTCTAACTCGTAGTCCCTCTATTCCTCACCTTGTCCTAATTTTTGCCTGAGTAACCCTTCACAGGTTTTCAACTCAGCAGACATTTCTGGTTTTTATACAAGAATGGTCCTAATTATTGCCCAGGTAGCCAAGTTCCATCTGGTGGATTGGTTTTTCTCTCTTTTTTTGTGTACCGCTTTTGTAAATTTATTTCTTTTGTTTTTACACGTGGTAGCGCTTGAGCTTATCTTGATTGATTGGATTGACGAACTCGTTTCCATCCATGTCCATGATTTTGGCGGCTCCTTCGCTCAAAATTTTCTTTATAAGGTAAGTGCCTTCCCAGTTTGGGCAAAACTTTCCCCGTTGGTCCACATTTGAGGGTCTCATTTGTTTTAGAACCAAGTCTCCTGCCTTTAACGGTTGGCTTATGGCTCTAACTCGACTATTGTATGCCCTTGCCATGCATTGTTGGTACATCTGCAAATGATCTAGTGCCTTTAGCCGCTATTCATCAATCATATTCAACTGTTCAAACCTGGCCTTTGCCCATTCTGATTCTTCTAACCTCGCCTCTAGTACTACTCGAAGCAATTTCACTTCCATTTCCACCGGTAAAACTACTTCCATCCCATACACTAACGAGAAAGGGGTTTGATAGGGGGAGTTTTGACGCTCGGCTTGTATCCCCATACTACGAATGGTAACTTATCAGCCCAGTCCCTGTAGGTAACAACCATCTTGCTCAAGATTTTCTTAACCGCTTTGTTGGCTGCCTCTACTGCCCCATTAGCTTGTAGCCTATATGGTGATGACCGATGGTGCTCAATCTCATATTTCCTCATTAGGTCTAATGTGGCTCCTTAAAATTGAACCCCATTATCCTATACGATGTGATGTGGGATGCCATATCGGGTGAATATATGCTTTTCAATGAACTTGACCATCTTCTTAGCGGTGATGTTGGTGTAAGATTCGGCTTCTACCCATTTTGAAAAGTAGTTGAATACTACTATAATGAATCGATGTCCATTAGTCGAGTTTGGCCGAATCTCGCCAATAATGTCGATGCCCCACGCTGAGAATGGCCAAGGACTAGATAAGCTATGGAGTTCGGATGGGGGTAGATGGCTGATGTCATGGTATATCTGGCACTCATGGCACTTTCGTACTTTCAATACGTAGTCTATAACCATTGTTGTCCAATAATATCCCCTGGCATTCTATTTTCTTAGCCAGTGCTATCCCTTTCATGTGTGGACCTCAATCTCCCGCGTGCATTTGTCGCATTACCAACAGTGCCTCTTGTTCTATGAGACATCGCAATAACATTTCGCTTGATGTTCGTTTGAATAGGTCCCTTTCTACTAGATAGAACTGAGCTGCTAATCACCATAATGAGGTTCTTTCAGAGTCTTTTGCGCCTTCTAGATATTCTCCGATTTGTAAAAATTTGACGATGTCAAAGCAAAAATTCTCGATAGTTTGTTGATCCTCCGTTTCCACTAGGTGATAGTAGAAGGGTTCTTTGGACGTTTGCACTACAACAGGCTTGATTGACTGTGTTCTAGGGCCTTCCCACATTGATGCTAGTGTAGCGAGTGCATCTGCCATTTGGTTTTCCTCCCTGGGTACGTGTTTGAAGATGCATTTAGAAAATTTTTATGAGATTTTCCATACTGCTTCTACGTAAGGACGAAGTGATTCTTCTCTTATTTCCCAATTGCTAGTGACTTGTTTAATAACAAGAGCTGAGTCTCCCACCATCGATACTTCTCTTGCTCGTGCCTTTCGAAGTGCTTCTAATCCAAATAGGCAAGCTTCATATTCTGCCCCGTTGTTTGTTACTGGGAATTCCAATCATTTAGAAAGGGATATAACTTTGTTTTGTGGTGTTATCAATACAACACCTAGGCCAGCTCGGTTTCTGTTCATTGCACCGTCGAAGAACATTTTCCATTCTGCACTGGTGTCCTCTATCAATGCTAGTTTCTCATCTGGAAACTCTAGATTTTCAACGTAATCAGAGTCCAAGGGTTGATTTGCCAAAAATTCAGCGACTGCTCATCCCTTAATGACTTTTTTGGTCACGTATTCGATGTCGAATTCAGATAACAGCAATAACCATTGTGAGATTTTTCCAGCTAGTGTTGTGACTGGCACAAGTACTTCATCGGGTCTATCTTCGCGACGGCTTTTAATCGGTAAGATGGGAAGTAATGATGCAGCTTCTTTATCAACCAAACCATCGTTATGTAGATTTTCTCCACTAAGGTGTAGCGTGACTCATACTCGAGTAATTTCTTACTCAAGTAGTACACTGCATGTTCGCTTTTATCTTCATGTTCTTGCACCAGCATGGCTCCAACTAATGATTCCTCAATTGCTTGATATAGGATCAGGGGTTTTCCAGGTTCTGGTGGGCGGAGGATGGATCGCAGATGGTAGTGAGTCTAGCGATGAATCTGCTTACATACTGTAGAGATCCTAGGAAAGATCGAACTTTTTTCTCAGTTTTCGGCGCGGGCATATCCCTAATGGCATTGCTTTTATCATTATCCATCTCTATTCCTTTTTGGCTGACTATATGCCCCAGGAGTTTCCCTGATGTAACCCCAAATACGCACTTTTTCGAGTTCAAGCAGAGATTGTATTTCTCGATTCTGGTGAGAAACTTATCTAGGACAGCTAGGTGTTCCTCCCTGGTGTTAGACTTCACAAGCATGTCATCCACATAAACTTCCACCTCCTTGTGGATCATATCATGTAGGAGGGTTGTGACGGTCTGCTGATATGTTGCACTAGCATTTTTCAAACCAAATGGCATTACCTTGTAGCAGTATAGGCCCCATTCAATGATGAATGTTGTCTTGATCTTATCGGTTATTACCATTAGTATCTAGTTATAGCCTGAGAAGCCATCCATGAAGGAATACATAGCTACCCTTGTTGCGCTGTCGACTAGTACATCGATGTGGGGTAGGGGGAAATCATCCTTTAGGGAGGACTTGTTCAGATCCCTGAAATCCACGCAGACTCTGACCTTGCCATCCTTCTTTGCTACTGGGACAATGTTGCTAGCCACATCGGGTATTCAAACACTTCTAAGAATTTAGCTTCAATCTGCTTTGCCAATTCAGCCTTAAACTTTTCTGCCCATTCAGGCCTTAAGCGACGCAGCTTCTATTTTACTAGCTTGATCCAATGGTCAGTTGGGATGTGATGTTCCGTGATCTGTCTGTCCACTCCAGGCATGTCTTCATATGACCAAGCAAATGTTACCACATACCGTTTAAGTACATTTGTGATATCTCTTTTTTCTTCAGGATTCAAAATCATTGGAAATTGTCACCATTTTTGGTGACTCATTTGTACCCAAGTTAATTTTGTTTAATGATGTATCATGAATATTAAAGACGTTATGTGTATGATCATATGAATGCATGGTGCCGTCAAGAAGAACATCAAACAAGTAAGTAAAATTGTCGTACTTCATTGCATGAGCCTCATAGGCAAAATTGTCAAAAACATCAGAAACGTTTATTATTACATCGTCAATTTCCTCCTCCACAAGTGGAGGGGCTTCAGTTGTTACAGCAGCGGGTGAGTCAATGGTAGGTTCTACCTCGATTCGAGGTTCCACTCCATCTGCAGAGAATACTTCTGCCAGCAGATCTTCTCTTCCGCTTTCATCAGCTACTGTGTTTACTTCCAGCTTGAAACGAGATAACATGGAGAGGACAGAACTGGTGGTATCCCTGTTTCCACCACATGGACATTATAGTGCCTAAAAGAGAGCTCCCTATCTAGGTGATGTCCATGGTACGATAGTTCATCAAAATCTGGCACATGCCTTCTTGCTAGATGGTAGCAATACCGTTCTCGTGCTCCCCTTATTATCAGCTGTATCGTAGAAAGCTCAGATGGTCTTGGTGCCAATACCAGATATATAAGCATCCACCATCGTATGTAGCTGGTGAGCAATTCTCCCTCTCTTTGTATGCACATGAGCAGATCTTGCATGGCCTTCCCTAGGGGTTTTAAGATAGAATTCCGCAGCGATGTATCTCTAGTTAGCCTTAACCTCCTGTGAGCGGGCGACACGGAGCGGTGGGCCGAGAGCACGCGGAGGTTCATAGGCGCGGTCCACCGGGGTGTTTTGAAAAAAAGAAGGAAGAAAAGCACCGGGTCTGGGACCCGGGAAAAAGGTTAAAAAGAGAAAAAGACGAAAACGTTTAAGATCGGTTCGAACCCGAATCCACCATCTCTCAGTGTGGAGTCGCCACCTGGATTAGCTCTTTCCAGGAATTAGAGTCCTGTAAGGCTTAACGTCCAGGGGACAGCCCACCAAGACACAGAGATTCGGGTCCGGGATAAGTTGCTTATTTCTTATTGGATCACATTAAATTACATCTACAGAAAACCGTTTTCTTTTAATTGTGCATATTCGCACTTATGTCATTTTTGGAATTAAATGCATGATTCACGTATTGCGAAATATA
>CATIWQ010240990.1:0-13546 GCA_949673415.1 Euphorbia schlechtendalii
TCCACGTCTCACACTCAATTGTTGATAAGTGAAAAACAAATATGAAATAAAAAATAGATGAAGAATTAATGAGAGATAAAAATTGAACAGAAAATAAAAAATTTTAAAAAGATTAATACACGTCAACAATTGAATGTGAGATATGTAAGAAATCTTTAGTAGATAGTTTATTACAATAATAATTTTAATACATAGATAAAAATAGACAATTAACTAAAAATAGCTCGATAGTAGCTTACCTATTTTCAATTTCCTATATGACGTGGTACAATAAATGTTGAACATTGTCTATTTAAAGCTATTATCATGTCATTTTTAGGAACATTTAATTCACATGTCACCTAGACTTGAAATCTATAAGCTGCTAAAGACACTCTTAATCTTCTACCATCAAATGAAATTCAACTCATCAAAATAATTAATATTTTAATATCAAACATTGAACAATTTATTTAATTTGTATTTAATTTTTTTTTATTTTCAATTATACAACTCTAAATAAAATAAACAATCCAATATGATTATATTTTAAAAAATATTGTATATTTTAAAATCATTGACATATAATGTGTGATTCTATTTCATTATCGCATAATCTTGAAATCCCTTATCTATTATCAGAAACATCAATTTGGACAGCAGTATTTTTTTGCACTTTGAGGAATCATTACTGTAAGAGAAGGGTAGAGGTGTACAAGCACTGAGCGCCGCCGCCTGCCTGAGAAGAGCACAAAATGTGGATAAGGGGAAGGGCAAAAGGGTAAAAAGGGGGAGGGCCCCGTCATTTTCCAAAAACAGAAAACAGGAGAGTTGGGGTGTAGGAAGTAGTAAATGTAGTGTCCACATATCCACCTCTGGAACTCTGCACACGTGTCCTTTTTTCATTCTCCGATCCATCCCTCCAATCCAACTGTTTACAGCTGGCATCGCTTATATCACGCCTTAACCTTTTCACTTCCACTGAACCATCCTAAAACACAATGGTATATTTTTCACAATTTTTAAAATCCTCTACTCGTGGATTTCAAGTTTAAATGTCACGTGAAATATAAATTTATATTGATGATGTGGTAACAATTTTAAAAATAAAAAATATTTATTTTTTAGATGGGAATAGTAATTTGTCTATTTCATTTTAAATAATATTTATTGTAAACAATGTTTATTTGGTTATTTACATCTAGAAAATCAAATAGATATTATCTACAATAAATGATGATACATAGATATCACATCATATAGGAAAAATGGTCTAGACAAGCTACTAAATATGCATAATTAAATTGATTGTTCATTCCTTCCTACATGTTTTAATAATTTGTAAAATAGATAAATTATTAAAGATGGTCTTGGTCAGTGACTATACTAATCATGATTTCTTTTAGCTTTACTCATTTTCTCAAACAAAGTATGCGTGTTCTGGGTTGTTTGTTGTTTTAAAAATATTTTACTCAGCATTTGATGAATGATATTTTTTTATTGAAGTATCGTTTTCTTGGGTTATACAATAAATTGATTCAATATAGTTCAACACAACTCATTTTAATTTAGTTCAATTATTCGTAGTTATAAATTTGGATTAAAAGAAATTTAAATTTAGTTAGTTTAATTCAATTAAGTTCAAATTAAATTTTATAAATCTGAAAAACCTAACTCCATAAATGAACTAAACTGAATTGTTAAAAATATTTTAATTCAAAATTAAGGTTAATACTATTTTTTTCAATATATAAACGAAAAGTTATTATAAACATTTATCCGACTAACAATTTATAGTTAACTTTTTTTATGAAGATTAAAAGTCTATTAAATGAAATCAGCTCTATTTAAAATGAATCTAATGTTATCTGTTGATCAGAACTCTAATTTAAAGTGAACTATATTTTCAATTTAAAATAATTAACAAATCACGATAGATATAAATCATAATAAATTTATTGTAATTTATTTCAGTTTATTTCGCCTGGAATTTATATGAACCTGTACCAATTTGTATAAGAAAAAATAAAGAGAGGAAGGCAGAGAACGAATCACGTGTGATGCTGAAAAATTGTCTCTCGCAAGGTGATAGCGACAGCCTACAGCAATTACCCCTTCTGAGGACCATATTGGAATTTCATATCACTATGAACCGACGATTACTTGTTTGTTTTTATACTCTTTAATTCCTCTTCCTTATCCACTTCTATTTATGTGTCCATTTTGTTTCAGGGCAGAAATAAAAAAACTACCATATGGTTAGGCGGTAAATGAATAGATAGACTTTTGAAAAGTTCAATATTCCGTTAAGTTAAAGTTCGTGTTTTTTTTTTGCTGAATTTACACCTGGTATTAACTTTGTTATTTGGGTCGGGCAAAGTAACATCCTTCCACCCGGGATCTTTTAAACCTCCACTAACAGCAGCAGCAACAATTGGAGAGCTAGAAGAACCAGCATTATGATTGTTACCGTTACTGCCCGTCATTATCACGGTAAGCACAAACAGAATGATAGATTAACATCAACTGCTTTCTTGCTGAAATAATATAAATAAGACCCGAAATGTTAGTAATTTAGTAATTCGAGATTAGTAATCAATAATACCGAAATATTAGTAATCAATAACAATAACAGGACTGAAAGTCTGAAACAAGACTGAAATATTAGTAATCTGAGATTTCAGAATACAGTAAAAATACATAGATTGTTTAAGCAATTAGGAATGTATAAATGGAAGAACAAATTTTTAACACTATACTGATCTAGGCCGCTGTGTTCAAGTAAACTGACATGATTATAGATCATAGAAGTAAACTTAGCATGATTTTTAAGTAAACTGACATGATTTTTAACATTATACAATACTGGTCTATGCCGCTGTGTTCAAGTAAACTGATTATAGATCATAGAAGTAAACTAAGCTTGATAAAAGAAAAAATAATACAAGTAAATTTCACATGACATGATATAATATTTTAACTACACTGCTGCACAAGGAAAGAACACAAAGGAAAAGAAAGAGGCTGGTCAGATTAGAACCGAGTTTCAATCCTTAAATTTTGTAAATAAAAGCCCAAAAGTAGATCAGTTCTGTGAGTCAGGAATATGCTAGATTATTTACATGAAAAAGGAAACAATAAATATCAAAGGAAGAACTCTTTATGAAGTGTAACATCATTGTTGCATCCAAATAGTTATCTGATACGACATGAAAGCAGAGCATACCTTAATAAAAAACAGATTGGTGAACCGTGAATGATCTGTAGACGGCAGCAAGACAAGACAACTCAGCCAGAATTCAGAAAGTGGGGGCAGCCACGAACCATGATTGATGATCGATCGGTTGGTGAACAGATTGGTGATTGATCGGTTATGGTAGACAGGCAGAGTTTCAAACACAATGTAAAATAGAGAAGAAGAGAGAACAGAGTTGATAAGAGAGAACAAACATTTAGTATTCCATGGCTTTTTAATCAATTACTAAGTAGGAAAACTGAAGGCATTAGAGTTTTAAGAGGTGTCAACAACTTAATTAAAAATAAAAACCCTAAAAATACATTTAACTGCGCATGATGCGCCTCAATTACGCTCTGTGCCTAGCGCCTAAAACACAAAGGCGCACTGTTAGAGATGTGGCTAGAATAAAGGGTAGATTAGTAACAGTGTTTTAGGTCTTTTAATGGGAACAATTTTGGAGAAAATTAGTATTTGTGTTTTCAAGCTTTAAGCTTGGGAAAGGGGCATACCCCTGTGTGAGCTTAGCTCCGGGTTTATTACATTTTTATCCGTGTTTCTTTAGATTTGGTTCTTCTCTTCTATTGAGACTTTTATTCAGCAATACATGGTGGTTTTCTGTTATTCCATTTCAGTTAGAGATCATTTTGGTAGGACCTGCCGGATGTTGAAAATGACAGGAAAGGTGGAAGAAGAAACTGCTAGTGTTCTATGGGAGCAGAAAGGTATCAATGATTCACTGGCCATGATACAAGCTCAGTTAGCTTCCTTGATAAGGATGATGGAGAAGAAGCCCTATGAAAAAGCAGATTGGGCGGAAAATGCGCTGGTCGATGGAGTAGTGAAAGAGATTACAGAAGAGGCAGTCACGGAGGAAGTTATGGAATCACATTACAATAATGAAGATTGTGGAGGCAAAGACGAGATGATACAAGAGGAAAACATGGCAGGAAGATTTATTAAAGAACATCTGGAACATATGAGTATAAAGCCCCATGAAGAAGAATGGTTGAAAGAAAATCAGACAGAGAGATTGGGATTGATGGAAAAGTCGTTCGAGGGTAAAATGGAAAAAGGAGAAACAATAAGGGAGGCAGAGATTGAAGCATGGAAAAATGAAGATAGCATGGTGAAACAGCAAGAGTCTGCCATTATTGCCGAGAATTCAGGTTCATCTTTTTTTCTATCTGTTCATAACTATCAAGAGGGTTCTTTCTTTTCTATCTCCAACAGGAGAAACGATGCCCATAGAAATTCTAGCTCTGAGAGGTCGAATCTGAAGGAGCTAAAGACCGTGAGTTTGAACATTCTGCCTTGTCTATTGCAACTCTCAAATCGGAAAAATTGGCCGGAACAGATATTTCAGGCGATGAAGAGTCGGTTGAGGAGTGATGCTGAATGTTTTGGCGTGGAGCAGAGAATGTTGATGGCTTGTCGGGGGTTAGGTTTGGGACCACTGTCCTTGCAACAATGGGTGAATTGTTCGGTACCAAAAGGGATAGAGACTGCTACTCTCTTGATTTTAATTGAAAGGAATTTAGGGGACCCATTTTATGTGGCCATTGTCATATACACCGCCTAACAAGCTAGGAGGCGCCAGCCATTTCACCCTATGCGCCTAGCGCCTAAGGCGCGCCTTTAACTGCACTGAACAAATCGATAGAATTTTTTATCTTGTATTATAACTAATTTAAGATTCAGATTTCTTGGAATCCCCCTTGCTAACCTGACTACTTCAGGTTAAATTCTACTAGACTCTAGTTTCTTTTCTCGGAGGGGACAACTTAGGAATTTTCGTATCATGCCATCACCAGCATCTGGGAAGTAAATGCATACTCGATTAAGAGCCTTGTCTTGGTCAACTACATCCTTTTTAAATCCCAGTTTAGGATCAGATAGCAAACAGTTTATGGGGCTGAAATTATTTGGATGTTTTGATGTCTCATGTTCATTCAGGGGATCGATGAACTATTAATTATGAAATGTTTAGTTGTAGTATGGAATGTTGGTAGTCAACTCTGCAGAGTTTCTAACTAGGTTTGTTTGAATATGAAATGAATTCTTGATGAAATTTTAACGCATATATTTCATTTCTCGCCTCGTGGGGCTGGTCATTTACTTTTCTTCTGTAATTTTCTTGTTTTTTGTATTACCACTGATATTTTGGTGGAGTAGTTGACCCATCCAGTTGTTCACTCTTTGACCAGGAAGCTTCAATCCCTAAACCAAACCAAATGAAATAGATGTTTCTTTGGTTTGGTAAATATTGAAGAACAGTTCGGTCCCAGTTTTGAATTATAGACAACCATGAAGGTTGGTTTGGTTTTGGATTCAACTCTAACCTTAACCATGACCAACCTGTGAACACTCTTAAGAGAGAAGGTAGTTTTTCATCAATTGGGCAATAAGACGAATATTGTCCAAGGCTCGCTTAGTATCTGAATTAAATCAGTTATCAACTACTATGCGCCTTGCTAGTTTTTGCGTATAGCATAGCTTATATGAAATCCTGTAATCTTTTGGACAGAGAGAAGGTGGCATTTATCACCAGCTTGTTGGTGTCATGCATCATTCACAACGTCTTGGCCCTGACGAGGTTTCATTTCTTGTGGTATGTATTTTTTCTGAGACTTGAGGTTATACCTGCTCTTGTAATAGTAAATTTTTTTTGGGAAGTTCTGAAATTATTTTTGATCGCATGGCAGACTAGTCTAAAGGCACTTTCTGGGGCAGTTTCGTATATAGAAAATATTCATCATAAACTTCTTGATTGTGTAAGCGTTTTTCATTTGATTTTTTCTCTGTATTTCTCAAATACATCATCGAGCCTTACCTTCATATTTGAACTGTATATCAGATTTTTGGGATGAGCATGTGGAATTATAGTCCTGATGTGATGGATGCTTTGCTTGAACTGATCGTAGCCCTGGTGCGTAATATTTTCTAATATTTTCTAATGCATGCTGCTATTTTGTCTTTAAGAATCAACGGATTGTTGTTTGATTCCAATATTTTTCATTCAATAGGCTGCTTCAGATGGAAAACAAATTGATTCATGCTTGGAAATGCTCGTGAGAAATTTCATGCCACCATATGGCATGGAAGAAATGTTAAAGCAGCCTCGTGGTCAGGCAAAAAAGGAACAAGTCCTTTCACGTGTACACACTACTTTACAAGATTATCAGATATAGTTATTGATAGGATGCCAACGACTTACAAGAAGGATCTTGGGAATGACAATCTAAAATATCGAGTGAGTTCATTAAAAAATTCTGAATTATGTGTGTTGACTTATCTAAGATTAGTTATGTAGCTGGCAATACATTTGTAGTGGCTCTAAAAGCTCTTAAATGGAAGTTAGCGACAACATCCACTGATTACATTACAGCCAAAGGTGTCTTGATTGCTGTAGGACTGTTTTTCTGACAACTCTAACAAATAACTCTATTGGTATCCAATTTGTATGCAGCTATTTTGTTCCTTTAGCTCTTTGGTGCTGCCCTTTTTCAATGTCTATGTATACAGAAGTTGTAATTTTATCTTGTCAACTATTCTTGCATAAATGCAGTTATTGATTTATAACTAAAACTTTTCGTAGCCTTTTGTTTGTGGCTACGAAAATGAAAGGCTGTTTCGTTTTGAGGCACATATACTTATTGTTGTTGGGTTGTTTAGCTTTTCCAGTAATATGTGTCCCTGTTCTTGACATTTCTCTTTGCAAGTGATAACTCAACTGATTTTGTAATGTTACGTCACCTACAAGTATGAGCTCTAATTTTTAGTATCTTGAAAAACATAATGGAGATTCTTAAATCAAAAGTTTATTCGACTATTTACTACTCATGAGTCACAAGGCATACCTATTTTAATAACTGGCACAAGATAAGATGGAATGCATGTTTTTTCCACTTGAAGCCCATTGGGTTTTGCAGACATGACAGTTGTAATAAAATGTTAATAGAATCTTTACACATAGATTTGTGTTTATTGGGTGACATACGATCTGGTTCTACAATCATGTTTTTCTCATTAATACCTTGGAAATTTCTGTCATTTCTAATTTTATCAGCTGTTTTTCATTTGCCTGCTTCATAACTTATTCATTGGCTTTTTCTATAGGTTGAAATCTATGTAGAGAACATGTTAAAATTGGAGAGTGGTGAAATTAGAGAATTTGTTGGAAGCACGATGCTTAAGGCAGTTGTTGATATGCTAATAGACTTGGACGTAAGTATAAACATTTAAGGAAATGATAGTCGTATTGTAATTAAATAATGTGCGAGAACATTCTACATATAGGCGGCTATTGGCTGGGATGACATTTTACGAGATGACTCTTGTATAGGCATCTTTGCAATCGAGCTAGAAGATTCACACGACCTTGCTGATGATGGTGAAAATGATTTTGATTATGACAAGGTATCATCCTGTTATCTGCTTAATAATTTGCTTGACTCTTAAGTTTTCCTCATCTCTACCAGACAAAACATATTAGCAAAACATGCCTTATATTTTCTGGAATTTGCTGTTAGTGGATGTGGATCAACTTGCAATTTATGCCATTCTCGATTATTATTGAATCATTTTCATGTTTTGGATATTTAATTACGATATATAATTCACGGTTCTTTCTACAGTTTCCTAGAACTTTAAGTTTCAAAAGTTTGGGTAAAAATATTGTTGCTGATCTATTAGACAGTTTAATGGTGCAAACATTTGAGCATCTTGAACTATGTGCAAACAATAAGCTTTTGGATGAGGTACGAATTAGTACATGTTCAATTTTATTTAGCATCTCTTACTATTGTCTTCCATCATTAAGTCATATATTTCATATATTAGGTTTTTGAAACTCTTATGGATTCTTTTATGCGGACAATCCTAAGCACATATAAGTCGAAGTTTGCTAAGGTAAGATCTGTTGTGTTTTTAGATGATTCTGAGGTCTTGTTAATTTGTAAAGGTTGCATTTTATGCTTTATTGAGACTGTTAAGTTAAATGAGATTGTACATTTTCAAAATTAATACTACACCATGTCACCATGAATTGGGAATGTGTCTAAAGGCTAGTCCAAAGAGTGGGTTAGGATTATGCATGCATCTACGATAAAAAAATATGAAACTGAGTATGTTTACATCAGGATTTTTATTTTAATTTGGTAAAGTGCCATTTGGCCACCTTAAGATGCATAATAGTCAACTTTTCTTCTTTGTTAAAATGATTACTGGTACACGCAGTTTGCTATGTTCAATGCCTGTGCACTGGATCCTGAAAATTGTGGAGAGAAACTTGCCAAAACGCTTGTGGATAAGTTTGTTTGCGATGACAACCTACTTACAAGGTATTATGAATATATGATTTTCATAGCAGCAGAATAATCATTTGGTTGCTGGCTGGTGTTAATATGATTTTGGGAGAGTTCACTTCATGGGTTTGGTACTCGTACTCATAATCATCCTCTAACAGTTTCCCTTTTTGCTTCTCTCTTCTCTTCTATTCAGGATGAGTTCTGTAGCTTATCTTGCCAGTGCAAAGTTTCTTTCTGCTGCTTTTGTCGCTAGTATATTGAAAAGGTATTGCATAGTGTCCGTGTTCCTTTTCTATTACTATCCTTGGATTTATTTAGTGTAGCTTTTATCATTAGTAATGTGGAAAGCTGATTTTCTGTGGAATCTCAGGCTGGTTGATTGGTGTGCAGAATATCGCAAAATCCAGGATGGCTACATAAACCCACAAGGGATGTCAGGTACATTTGATCATTGATGTCAACTTTTTTACAGATTGTCTATGTGTCAACATGTTTTTTCTGGCATTTTGTACATTCTGTCACACGGTCACTCACACCAAATTTGGATTTGTCATCTATTTTAATGTTGTTTCTAGTTATGCTTGCTGAAGCCTGGTATAATTTTACTGTTATTAAGATTGTTAATTTCGTCGTGATAGGCAATCATGTACGTGCTATGTTTTCGTATGAGGACAATTATGGATGTTTCTGCACTCAAATCTCAGCTTCTCCATGCCTATAGAACCTATCTTGAAACATAAGTTGGGTGCTCTGAAGGGTCAGATTCTTCTGAAATGTGGTTTTGAATAATTTGAAGGAGATAAAAGAGGGAAAATTTTGATTTGGATGGGGCTGAACTTTATTTTTCCCGTCTTCCACAATCGCACTTCAATTAATACAGATATATAATATTTCAGTTAACAGGTGTGCCTTCCATCTATAGTAGAAGAATTTCTCAGACAAAAAAGCAGCTCATCTATTCACTATGTCTGAATCATTTGTTTTTGAAGATTTGTCGGAATCAGATTTATCCCGTGGTTTTGGCCGGCATGAGAGACTTGACATGTTTTTCCCGTTTGACCCTTGTTTACTTCAAAAATCTGACAGGTATACATAGTTAATAGTTTTACATACAACCATAGTATATAGTGTTCTTAAATATTTGTTTTTTGCATCAAATTCCATAAGTAGTTTCATCCGGACTAACTTCTTGTACTGGAAGAATGTAAGACCTACCTACATATGGCGGTGATGAGGAACACAGCAGCGACGAAGATATTGCGGTAGATAGTGTTAGAGAAGAAGGAATGGCGGGGAGTAGCGTAGATGAGCAATATCATGTGGATATGGATGAATTTGAATATGCAATGAATAAAATGTCAATTACACCAAAAAAGAAGGGGTTCATCTTCGGGTTTGGATTTGGAGGTGAAGGTACGCAAATGCCCTCGAGAATAAGACCGTCTACGAGTCCCGAGTCTTTGTGATCTGATAGAATAGTTCTGCAAATACAAAATAGAGTGCAAGTTATATTGGGATGTTGATGGCATTCTATATTTATTTTTGTTGATGAGCAAACCTTGTTTGGTACTCTAGGATTAGTTAGTTTTGTGTTGTATAATTATTTTTTCTTCTTAATAATATGTTTTGTTTAAGAAGACTGTACTATAAGCAAGCTTCATTGATATTATTGTCTAGGGGAAACAGTTAATAAAAAAGCTGATTTTCAACTTTTAACTTGTACAATTTTGCAAAGTTCAGGGGGGCAACGGAGTGCGTTTCAAAGATCAGGGGCATTTAATTTTTCGGAACAAGTTTAAGGGGCAAACTATGCATTAGTCATTTTTATTAATAAAAAACATATTGTTTTTGTAATTCAATTCTAAACAATTTGTTCTTGGCATTTTCTCCTAACTATAGTTTATACAGATTAAAAGATGAACTCATCTAAAGATACATGTTTGCATGCGCACTATATTATACTGATTCATTTAAGAACCAAACAGTTTGTGCACAAATATAGAGGCACAAAATCTGTACCAGGATAATGTCATACAATACACTTTCGAGATATGAGTTATACTTCAAATTCAATTTGACTATCATATTCTAATCAGCATTGCTACATTATATTTGAACACAGATCTTGTTAACCATTGAAGTTTCATAGACATAGAAGGACATTATTATTAGTGAACATTAGGGATGCTTGACCACACCTTGGGCAATATGTTATATTGTTATTGGCTCAAAGGTTTATCGTGTTTCAAGAAAGAAACTCTAACTAATTATATTTAATTGTAATGTTGTCAACCCTTGTAAAAAAATAACTTTTTCTCTTAATTAATTTGAATTTCTTAATTTAAAACGATTAAATCTCTTCAAAGCGATTCTTTGGAATATTTTATTCGTTTAAAACAAGATTCAACTCCGTATACTTTCAATAAAAAAAAATTGAAAACTAAAATTTGTATAATTCATATTATACGAGTTTGTATTTTGGTATTATGTTTATTATACTATATTTCTTTATACATAATTTTTTTAAGGTGATATAATGTGTATTATATGAGTTTGCAATTTGGTATACTGTTCATTATACCGGATTTTTGGTATGGAAATCTAGTATAATGAATATTGTACCAAAATGTAAACTCGTATAATATGAATTATACCATATTTTGTCGAAAGTATATCGAGTTGGATCTTGTTTTAAAGATAAAAATGAAACGAACAAAATATTCTAAAAAATCGTTTTGAAAAAAGTTAATGGTTTGAGAGATATGGTCGTTTTGAGTTAAGAAATTCAAACTAAATAAGAGAGAAAGGTTGTTGTTCATGTTTCATTGGAATTGAAAATATAATAAGATAAAATTACTAATTTTAAACAAAATTACAATTGTATTTAATTAATTAGCATTTTTTTAAAATTCCACAACCATCAGGCCTAATTCATTTATTGTTAATTAAACATTTAATTTGATTAAAGTAATTGTGATGTTTTAATTTTGTTTATGAGTTAAATTGTGAATTACAAATAATATCAATTTCTATTGTTTATGAAATAAAATTTGGTAGTTTGAATATTAAATTAAATTTTTAATGGATCAAATTCATAATTAAATTAAACATTGGCTAATTAGAGTATAAATAGCAAAATAAAACAATTATAAAACCTAACTTTCTTGATGACTATAACGTGAGGCAGCAGCTACTACAACAGTTGAAAACGTTGGCAGCCATTAGGTTATGGGGCTTTAGTATTTTCTCATATTGTTCTTTGTCCATATGTCCCCGGTTGGAGAGGAGGTCATGCATTAATGGTAAAGAGAAGGTTGTGCTTTCATTCTCTTTGATAAAGATTATTCAAGTAAGTTTTATTTGATAAAGTATATTGTTTTGAAATAGATTCTTGATAAGATCATATTCAAATTCTAGTTGATAATTCAACCGGAGAAATCTTGATAGAAAAGGTTTTGAATCTCAATAGAAAAAGGTTTTAAATGTGTTCAATTTTATTTTTTCTAAAAATTATGTTAAAGTTTCTTTAAAGAATGATTTAAAGAAAATATTTTAGGGGTTTTTTTTTGAAGATGTGTTGTTCATCAATTGAAAAGATTAATTAATTGGATTAATATGTATTATAAAGTATGCGCGATTCATCGGCGAAATTTTTGTTTATATTATTCAATTCCAAACGATTTGGTCTTGGTATTTTGTCCTAATTATAGTCTATAAAAATTAAAAGACGAAACTCATCTAAAAATATATGTTTGCATGCTCACTGTATTGAACTGAATGTATTTAAGAAGAACCAAACAATTTGTGTACAAAGTACAGAGGCACAGAATCTGTACTAGGAGGACATCATTCAATACACTTTCGAGATAGGTTCAAATCATGCAGATTCTAAGTTACACTTCAAATTCAATTTGCTTTACCATTTTCTAATCAGCAAACAAGCCCCCTTTTTTTGCCTTCTCTTGATAGGTCTTTAGTTAGGGATTTAACATGTCTTGAAGAGGGTTTTTTGAAGGAACTAAAACTAATATAGATTTATCTTATGTGTATAGGGCTACTTTCTTGGTGGGTTTGACTAATATGGAAAAGATGAAGAATTGGATACTTGCAACATAAGATATATACCCATCAGCAGCAGCAGCCACCTATGCATTGAAATACCCGAACGACATTTCATTTGAAATTATATGTTCAGAGAGAGCAGACAATTCAATTCCTATGTTGAGTATTCCATATGATGGAGAGAAGATTCGTCAAGGGTGATTTGTCTTGTCCAGAAAAAACTAGATCTACATGAAACTATATGAACGTACATTTTTATGTTGTTTCCTTTGTCCAAGACAAGTCATTCTCAGTCTCCCGATTTTCACATCCATCATCTGGAATACTCAAGTTAGGGATATGCTTGCCCTCTATCTTTTGTTAGAATAATGGGTTGAAACTTTTGGATCAGAATAGTCATCACATCCACCTATTTTCTTCCTAATCCTCCTGTTAAGTTTGCCACTTTCTTCCTTTATTAGCTGTAATGAATGTAAAGACAAAGTATACTCAGTGCTATAAAAGCACATTCATCTTACAGTTGTAATATACCAAAAAAAATATAGAACAAGTATTGAAAAACTGAATCCTTTGGGAAATATGTTCTATAATTCTGCATAAATCAGTTTTATACATTTCTACATGGTATCAGAGCGGGTTCCGATCAGACCAAATCGGAACTAAATTCTCACCATTTACCATAAAAACCTCCTGAAAATTTGCTACCAAGTCCGAAGACGGCAGCAGAATGTCATCCACCACTACCTCAACTCAATCCGATTCCGCTACCAAGTCTCATGACGGCAGCAGTAACCAGACTGGAGTTAGCAATCATGAGCTAACATTGCAGATTGCATCCCTCCTGAAAAATGGTCTATTTCTCAACAACCAGAGCCAAAAACAAACCCTGTCAGATTCCCTTTCCCTCAGTATCAAGCTCAACAGCCAAAATTACGCTCTTTGGGCGCGTATGATCAAGGTC
>CATIWQ010241012.1:0-10162 GCA_949673415.1 Euphorbia schlechtendalii
TTGCATGTACAAGAAATCCCAGATCAGTAGTTCTAAGCGCACGATCCTTTGGGTCTGTCCATATGTTGGCAATGGGATTCACCCATAGATTGTAAGCGGATTCTAGCAAACCATTACAGCCCCCAATTGGGACAGAATACAGTCGTCTATTAAAGATACTGAACCCAGTAGTTATCTCACAAAATCCTTTGCCAGCTGACATCAATATGATGAACAAGAGGCATGGTGCTTGTCACCCTCTTACGCAGTTCATCATATTTCTTGATCTAGAATAAAATGATAAAATAAATCAACGACTTATTGGACGTCCTTATCACTTTTATTCATCAAGTGGCCGGTGATTAATTTCAATTTATCAAATCGAATGGCAATCCTATCACTTCAACACTACTACTAATGTGGTCATGAAATACACCGAGTATATCCATACTTGTAATCCAATATTTAAGGACCCGTTAGTAATATACTACAGCATACTCAATTCAACATCCGTAATAAGTTGAAATCAAGTCTGAGGACAACTGAGACCTACTCAGCAAATTGTGTATGACATACAACCATGTGACTTTGTTGTGTGGATCGGTCCAGCCCCATGTTATCAACATGTGCCCATGTTCATGATCTACTTTACCAAGTGACATAGCAACTACATTGCTATAGATCATTCAACATATAAGTCTTTCATTTCATTCATTCCCATGATTAAAACAGACTTGGGACATTTATGATTATTAATCAATGAATACTCTACTCATATTATAGCACAAGGTATAAATGTAGTAGATTATTGCCTTTATAATGTGACACTACATGAACCAATGCCTTTAGAATTAGGGCACATCAACAATTCCAATAATTATCCCTTTACTCGTATGTGTTAGGATTGCCTTACTAGGGGAACTGTGCAGATGAGCTCTTCCACGAGAATTTGATGGATTGGCTAAAGGCTAATTTGTCTTTTGAGAGGCGGTTTGGGTTTGAGGGTTGGAGTTTTGTTTTTTGAGTTGCGATTTGGACATTATGGCGGTGTAGGAACTTGTTTATCTTCAAAGGAATAGTGCATGTAACGAGTCGGGTTGTAACGGAGGTGTGCAGCCGAGCTGCTAAAATTTCAGTGGGTTGGTTGGCGAGTGATGAGTGTAGGCCGAGGAGGGATTGGAAACTTACTAGTTGGGTTCTGCCGGATTGGGTTATGGTAAATTCGGATGGGTCGATTAGAGGTTTGAATTTCTTGGCGGCGTCGGGGGGTGTGATTCGAGACTGTAATAGCAAGTGGTTGGTCGGGTATGCTCAAAACATAGGCTCATGCTCGGTGACTAAAGCTGAACTATGGGGAGTGTTTGATGGTTTATTGCTTTGCTTGGGGGAGTGGTTATAGGAAAATTATGTTGGAAATGGATAGCAATTATATGTGTGAGCTTATTCAGAGAGATGTGGTGGCTATTAATGAATTTGTTAGGTTGATTATGAGCATCAAGGATCTAATCAGAAGAAATTGGGATGTAGTCGTGAAGCATGTTTATCGCGAAGGGAATTTTTTTGTGCGGACCGTATGGCAGCTTTGGGTGGCTCTATCCCTCTCGGGGTCCAGGTCTTTCCGGAGGTTGCTCCGGGTATCCTTAAGTTCATTCTCAATGATTGTTGGATGTTAACTTTCCGCAGCTAGCGCGTCCTAGTGCTCGTGTTATTCTCCTAGCCTGTAAAAAAATCTCATAATTTCTTTTAAAAAAAGTACGCAAGTTCCTTTTTTAAAAACAATGTAATGCATGTTTTTGAAATTTACTCTAATAATATCATATTATTTTAACCTGTGGCAGCTGCGTCATCCGAAGGCCGAGAAATCCCATCCGATAAAATTATGTCTTCATTGGCTTTCATGGCCGCCTAGTAGAAAGGTTAAGATGAAATAACGAAATTGCTCGTTTGTTTTATTTCTTTATTTGAAGTAAAGAAATTGTCATTTACTTTATGTGTGATTAGTTATAATTTATTGTTCACTTTAATTACTTCATTCTCTCAGGGCATCTCCAACCCTACAACACATATTTTCACTCCAAACTTTATAATTTGGAGATGCTACAGTGTTTTTTTTCTAACCCTTCACTTCAAATTTTCACTTCAAAATAATATACTATTATTCTATTACTTTCTACCTAACTTTTTATTATTATTATATTCCATTCACTTTACATATATATTATCAATCAAATAAAAAAAGAAGAAAAGTAATAAAAAAAATTAATATAATAATGAAGTTGCACTATAGCAACTCCACAAATCACTTCAAAGGATGAAGTGCCATTGGCACTTCATACCATCTCCAACCCCGTATTTTGAAGTGGGGTTAGAGATGCTATCACAATTCCACATGTGCACGCTAACCTCACTTCCCCAAACTATAATTGACTTCTTATTTTTTCTCCATTTTTTAATTTTTTTTATAATTAATTGGTTGGTGAAAATTAACTCCCTCCAATCCATTCCCCATATCTCTCTCTTGTTATTCTTTTCATTCATTAACCGATTCATTTAAAACTAATCAAGTCTAACAAAAAAAAAAAAGAAATGCAAAATTCAAACTTTATATCATAAGTTGTAAGAAATTGTAAAATCAATTAAAAAATTAAATTTCTTTTTAATTTTGTATTTTCAGTGGATATCATAATTAAATGGTTGGAAATACCTAGTTTATCAAAAAGCAGATCAATCAGGTCTAATGATCCGATTCAATTTGGGTAATTGAATATTTTTGAAAAAATAAATTGGTTTTTGGGCATAAGCTTCTCCATAAATACAAAAATGAGATTTTTTACATATTTTTTTCTCTATACATAGACATTCGTTTGGAACGTTTTAGAGTTGATGATATCATTTTTCTTTCATGTATTTCTCTCTCCGGGATTTTTACTACGCGAAAAAATTTGCAAATCTCCGTTAAACGATCTTTCAACATTGCAGATTTCGTTGAAATTGATTGATATCCGACGCACCTTGATTTAATCTTGAATTTGTATACAAATTCAAGTTCTTCAATCTTCGGGCACGAAAAAGGTAAATTTGATTCGTTTGTTTTCATCATAAATAGTTTTCAATGTCATAAAGAGGAAAACAAAAGCTGAAAATTTGATTATTACTAATTAATGTAAGATTAGCTTCATCTACACCAAGGATAGTTGTTGGACATTAATGGGATAAACATCAGATGGAAGAGTAGAAGAAAAGGCCTTAGAACCAACAATAAGATTGACAGCTTGAGTTGGATCAATTCCATCAAAGAACACATATATGTCTCGGTTTGGACAAGCATCCCATGGTCCAGGTTTATTTGCATAACATGACTCCTTTACATTTTGGAATCCTGCTCATTTTGAAAGATTCTCATCTTAGAATTGGTAAACTAGCATTTTACAAGTAGAGAAAAAGAAAGGTATTTTAGTTTACCTTGAGGAGTTGGATTGTTGATTATGTCCATTATAATTTGAAAAGAATTAACGAAAACGAAATTAGATCCCGGTAATTCATTGGGGAGAGAATCAATCAAAGATCTCAACTGAGTATTGAAGAGGGTTGCACCTTTTTGGTATTCTTCGTTGCAATTTGTGAGATTTCTGATAATTGGATAGCACCCAAGTGGATTTGCTGACATTAGTACAAATTTTCTTGCTCCGAAACTGTACAATTTCTGAACCCACAACAATTCAATGATTTCGAATAAATTAACGTTTAAAAGGGTAACTTCGAAAGGACAAGAAAAAAAAAAGATATTTTGAAGATAAATTAGGAGTACCTTAAGTTGGATTGTATATGAAAGGATGAGAGTTGAGGTGAAATCTTCAATAGTTCCACGAGTTGCGTTTTTGAAGTAGTTATATGTGTAGTCATTCCCTCCACTTCCTTCTAAAAATATATAATTTTGTAACAATTCTTCCCTTTTTCGACCCGATTGATTTTCTAATTGTGCCAATGTCACTTCAAAGTTCTGAATTTGCTTGTTCATGCTTGGCACTTCACCCTGCATTTTATAGTTGACATTTTATATCTCATTTGTACCTTAAAACTAGACATATATATTCAAGCCCCTCCCAAGCAGCTTCCATGAGCCGAGCTTGGATACAAAGTATAGCCTGAGCCTCTTAGAGCTTGAAATTCTATGAACTGGACACAATTTTATATAATTATTTGAGTGCTGTCCTATGAATAATAATATTAATGCATACTTATATATTATATTTATATTTGCTTTTTGAATTTTCATATTATAGCATATTGGAATTTAAATATTATTGTAATAAGCTCTACTATATATATTATAGAATTCTCAAATCTTGACCTATAATTTTTAAAAATAAGGTTAAATTGTTATAATGTTGAATTGTTTAAAATATTAAATGTAACATCATTATTTTGAAATCACAAGAATATAAAACTTATGCATTCTTTCATAAAAAATGCTTCCATCTACTTCACCAAAACATTTAAAAGAAAAAAATTATTTATTGATTGTGGATCAAGTTTGTAAATGACCTTGTAAATCAAGTATGAACTCACTTTGAACTTGAAGTTCTAAAGTGTAGGTCAAACTATTGACTTAACGGTTATAAATAAAATTCGGATGAGGCCGGATCTAGCCTGCCTTACTAATAGGTTTACTTAAGACTAATCCAAAGCAATTAATCTAGAATCTAAAAATTGTAAAGTTCTAAGCCAATAGATAATTAAGGCGGATAGAACATCTTTTATGGTGGTATAACTTGTTTGCTCATTTGATATTTTGATATACTTAAAATCCGTTTTGGTTCATGTGTTATATAATACATCACTTTTTGTCCATTTTGTATGGATTGTGCAAAACACCATTGATGATCTTAGCACCAATTGTGATGTACGTATATGTAGCAACATCAATAAACATACATAAAACAATTTTGGAGCATCAGTATTATTTTTAAGGAACTAAGCAAAGAAGAAACTTACAACAGAGATGCCAGTAGAATCTAGTATACCAGAAGCTCCCGAAGCAAAATCAACACCATTGATGATCTTGTTACCAATTGTTGTAGGATTATAAAAGGGTGGAACATAAGGAAGGCCAAGAGAATCACAAAGAACATCAACAACATTTTTGCCATTATTCCACCTGCCTGTTTGACCATCTTTAAAATCAATTCCATATGGTAAATAATTGGATTTTGCTCTTACATCTAAGAAATTGTTGTTTCCATTGTCAACTAGAGAGCTCCCAAATACAAACATCCCTTTAACGTTTCCACCATTAAATCCCGTTGAAGTACATTTCAATGCAAAGTAAGAAATTAATAATTAGGATTATGAAGGTGATTATTGTTAATGATGAAGGTAATGATTTGTTTGGGCTTCTCATTTTCTTTTTAAAATTTTCAAAGGAGGGGAATTTGTAATTCTTTTAATCCTTGGGTTTTGTTTTTCTTTTGTGTTCGTACTTTTAGCCAGGTATATAAATAGGCAGGTCAGTCTTTCCATTTATACAAGAATCTAATTGGATATCTTGTTTAAGAGAAATGAAATTTCTCGCCACTAGTTGGTGATTCTTAACAAAGCAAAAGTAATTTTTCAGCAATTATATGTGATCTTAAATATTAATTGTGTAGATTATTATAACAAATTTCTTTGTTTAATAGTGTTGGAATATCTGCATGACAGATTTTGATTGAATCTAAAACAGCGAAAGTCAATGAACTATACAACAAGATCTCAACAAATCTAACAATCGAAGTTAATATTATAATTTCTAGACAAAATGCATTCAATTCCTTGTAAGTTCACAACATTTGTAAAATGTCAATGAGGATGGCAATGGATTGAATCTGGATCTGATCTGGACCCATATTTCCATCATTTCAAGGCTGACACAAGCATCATCTACCTTGCACCAGCCTTGAAATGATGGAAATATGGGTCCAGATCAGATCCAAATCCGGCTCATTGTCATCCCTAGATGTCACAGTGAGCTTTCAATATTTCCTGTTATCCCTTTAAATTCTACAAAAATGCATCAGTTTACCCTTAAACGACATGTGTCAACGTTTTGTTAGTATGACTTTTCAAAAATGTCATTTTTCTGATTTTTCTGTTTCAATTATAAGTTGACATGTGATATTGAGGAGGTAAATTAATATACTTTTGCGTAGTCTAAAGTGGTAATTGGAGCAAAATAATGACAACCAGCGAAAGTTGTCAAGTTTAAGAGATTTTTAATGCATATTTATCGGTTACAGAAGCACTAAATAAAATGTCAAATTAACTATTAAAAGTCTATATTATTAGGTAAACTGAAATATTAATTATTTTTTATTATTCCATCAAAATTCTATAATTTGATTAAATATAAGTCTATGCATTTTAAAGTATAAGTCTATAAGTCTGAAATTGGTTAAATAAAAGTCCATTATAATTGGGAATAGACGCAGTAATTCCCGTTACCAGATTAATGGGAATGTGAAAAATTAACAGCAAAATTTTAACACAATATTTGATAACAGAGTTCGGTCAATTTCGCTTACCTCTGCGGAATTGCTGCAGACTTTATTTATGGAAAAAGTTACACAGTGCTTAAAAAACACTCATCTCACACCCAATTATCCCCGAGAATTTTTAGAGAACTTCTCTTTAAGAAAAACCCTTAATAGACGTAATCAAAAGCACAAAAAATTACTAGATTTAATTTTTGCTAGACCCGCTTTTGACTTTCCTCTCTACTAATTTTTCTCTAACTCCCCAAATGCTCTCAAGCTCTCAATTTTCTGATGATGCTTAATGCCTTGAAACTTTCCTCTATTTATAGTGAAAGTTGGAAAGAAGAGAACAAAGAAAAAATTTAGCAAATAATTAATGAGTTGCTTCTCATCACTGCCCATCAATGTGAATGGAATTTGCATTTCCATGTGCAGTTTTTTTTTGTTTTAATTTTTGTCTCTTTTCCTTTCTTTTGTTGACTTCTCTTAGGTTTGTGGGTCAATCCTTTCATGGAATTTTCTAAAAATCTCTCACTTGAAGTTTGATTTCAATCTGTCTTCACATCATAAAATCTGCTACAGCTCTTTTTTCAATTTGCATTTACTGCAGGCCCACTGAAGTTGAACACAGCTTCAGTTTTTCGAATGTCACTGTCTTTGTCAACATGTCTGCTAGATTTTGAGCTCCACCGATCTTCTCAAGTTTCAAAATCCCATCTTCTAAAAGTGATCATATAAAATGATATCGTAGCTGTATATGCTTCGTTCTAGCATGAAATGATGGATTCTTCGCTAAATGATAGCTCTTTGACTATCACAATACAAAACACTATTTTTTTTGTTTCTTCCCTGGTTCTTTCAAGAAACTTCGCAGCCAAACCATCTCCTTGCTAGATTCCATAACAGCAACATATTCTGCTTCTATTGTAGATAGAGCAACTATCTTCTGTAGTTGAGAAACCCAGCTCACTGCAGTACCTCCTAGAGTATACACATACCCTGTAGTGCTCTTTCTAACGTCAACATTTCCAGTTAAGTCAGCATCCACATAGCCTATCAACATCGTATCTCCACCTTGAAAACATAGTGCCTTATCTGTGCTACCTCGCAGATATTTGAGGATCCATTTGACTGCTTCCCAATGCACCTTACCCGAATTATTCATGTACCGAATAACTGCTCCCACTGCTTGACCAATATCTGGTCTAGTACAAACCATGGCGTACATTAGACTCCCAATTGCTAATGTATAAGGAACTTTTATCATATGTGCACGTTCATCCTCCGTCTTTGGTGGCTATTCTTTGGAAAGTCTAAAATGAACACCTAAATGTGTGCTCACTGGTTTAGCATCTTGCATGTTGAATTTGGCTAGTACCTTTTTTATGCACTCAGCTTGTGATAGCCTCAGAGTCCCTGACTTCATGTCTCTCTTGATCCTCATTCCAAGAATCTGCTTTGCAAGACCCAGATCTTTCATTGCGAAATTCTTTGACAATTCCCGCTTCAAATTTTGAATCTCCTTCATGTCTGAACCCGCAATGAGCATGTCATCAACATATAATAGCAAAATGATGAAGCTATTGTCAAACCTCTTAATGTAGCAACAATAATCTGCTTGGTATCTCATAAAACCGCTATTATCTATAAACTATCAAATTTTCAATACCACTGTCTGGGAGCATGCTTTAGGCTATACAAGCTCTTCTTCAACCTGCACACCAGGTTTTCCTTGCCTACCTCAATGAAGCCTTCTAGTTGCTTCATGTAGATTTCTTCCACTAAATCACCATGAAGGAATATTGTCTTTACATCTAACTATTCTAGATGTAAGTTCTCGACAGCTACCATTTTCAATACCAATCTGATTGTTGTAAGCTTCACAACTAGAGAGAAAATCTTAGTATAATCAATACCTTCCTTTTGCTGAAAGCCCTTCACCACCAACCTTGCTTTATAGCGTTTAATCCCATCATGCTCCTCTTTGATTCTGTAAATCCACTTATTGTGGAGTACCTTCTTGCCTTGTGGTAGTTTAGCTAATTCCCACATCTGATTTGACATGAGTGAGCTCATCTCATCTTTCATAGCAAACTCCCACTTAGTTGAATCATCCACTTGCATTACTTCTGTGTAACACTCAGGTTCACCATTGTCGGTCAACAACAAGTAATATATAGATGGTGAGAAGCGTTGTGTTGGTCTAGAAGTTCTAGTTGAACACCTTGGTTCTGGCATCCTTGGCTCCTCTTGAATTGCTTCAGGAGTATTCTGAACGTCGTTTTCAGAAATTTCCTCAAACTCAGCAAATTCCTTACTTTCATTTTCTAGTTTGTAGTTGTTTGATTCTACCGTTAGCCTATCGATGACATTCTCATTGAATATCACATCTCTACTTCTGACAATCTTTCGATTTTCATAATCCCAAAATCGGTAACAAAATTCATCACCACTGATAAGTGTATAATTACACTTATTATCATATAAATTTTATACAATAAACACTGAAGTTTTAGTCATTTTTATACTTCATATTAAAGATTTCACATGGTATGTAGTTGTTTTTTATGCAAATGCAGATACTAGGTAAATCTTGGAAGTAAAATGAGCTAAAGTGGAATTTTATGAAAAATGAGTGAAAAAGGTGCAAAAAGATGTGTGGAACTTAAAGATTTGGCTTAGGATCGAAGCTGTAGAAGATCGGTGAAGTTACAAGAAGAATTCTGAGTAAAACTCAATTCACAGTCGTGACAATCATTCACGATCGCGACTTGTTTACTTCAGAATCAGAAGATTGCCAACCAAAGATTCATGATCGTGACATGTATATCGCGGTCATGACATGGATGGTTTTCTGGTATTATCTTTTTAACGAACAACCACCAGATAAGCATGATCAACCGCCATCAACTGCCATCAACTACCAACGAACAGACACCTATCAAGAGTCAACCAATCATGAAAAGGTGCTTATCCATTGTGGATTATATCCAAGCTTCTCAACCAATCACAATGAAGAGATGCAATTTTCACCAATGGACACAACCCTTTGTTTGGATAGATGCAACCCTTCTAACACTATAAATAGGGCTCCAAACCTCACAAATTTTGTAGCATATGGTGTAGAGAGACAGAGAGAAAACATTAAAGTACATGAGAGATATATAGTGTGTGTATAGATAGAGAGTTAGCTATGTTCTTAAGTGTTAGTGAGAAAATGTTTAAGTGATTTGAATCCTTGTTTCAATCACTAGATTTGTCTATATTCTCGAGTGATTGTTGTATAAGTTTACTTGCAAATCACTTATTAATAAAATTTTTCGTTCTTCAATATTCATTTGTTCGATATTCGCAAGGAATATCATCCTAGCGGAGGTTCTGTACGGGCCGAGATCGAATTCAAAGAAGACGCAGGAATTGCGGGAATTGATGACTCCCATTAAAGAGTGGATACGGTTTAATCAACTTTAGCTTTCACTTGCATACCTTACAACTTTGCTTTGCTTTGTACTTATACTTTCTATTTCAAAGTTTATGATATGTCTATGTGTCATAATGCGTATTTCCTGTTAAGTCTTTCATGTTAACCAAGTTATATGCGTTGGAGTTAATTTTAAGAGTAGTTTCGGGGTTAACAATATCGTGTATAATAACTAGATCTGTGATATAAC
>CATIWQ010241030.1:0-12200 GCA_949673415.1 Euphorbia schlechtendalii
TGTTCAAAAATTAGAGCTTTGCAATCATGTTTCTAGTGTCCAGGCCTTCTGCACATGAAATATAATCCTTTGGGTTTCCCCTTTTCAATAACCACATTTCTGACTTTCCTATCAGTGGGTTTTAAACCTTTTCTTTTAATGCAAGCTTTACTTACCAAGGCACTTGTTCCTCTTACCACTAGACCTTGTTCAAAACCTCTAAGTTTCTTTATAAACTCAGATGTCTTGTCGATCCTCTTTGACATAAGATAATCTTTCACAAAAGATGAATATTTATTATATAGGGTTCCTACCATTAATTGTATGCCATGCTTGGAATCTGTCTCGATTCCTATTTGAGCCAATCTTCTCGAATACTATAAGTATTCAATGCATATCTCAGTGGCTAGGGTCCCATCATCTCTCCTAGAGTTATAAAGGAACTTCAAAATTTCATTCCACTCAACTCTCATGCCTGCATGAAATCCTCTAAGATGAATTAGAAAGGATTTTAAATCTATACCTTTGTGCTATTTCTTAAGCTTCAAGCTCATGGTCTCGAGCATCACAAGTGATACAACGAAAGCATCTCTCTTGTGCCTAAGATATGCTTCTTTCTCTTGGATAGAAGCATCAGCATCACGATTGATTGGTTCCTAATTATCCGGGAAATAATCCATGTGGCTTTTCTTAAGTTCCTCTCTAAGAACATTGAATCAATCATCAAAATTGATCCCTATCAATTTGGTGTCAAGTATCGGGTGAAGATTTATGTTTGGATTCATTGTTCAACCCAGATATAAGATAGAATTTGCTTAGACATTAGTATATGTACATGCACATAATATAAGGTCTTTAATTAAACACATAATTTCCTACTATTTTATCGACATTTAAATAGCCCCTTTTATTCAAATTCAGGAAATTTAGCCAAACCAATTTTCCTTAGTAGGTAGCATCCATAGCCACTCATTATGACCCCCCACTATCGCAGGTCAAGTCATAACAATGGAATCCATCCATTTTCATCTCTTGCAATTGCTTATCTGTTTGAGTTCTCTTTCTCGAGACGTGTGTACCCAATTGTATGACTCCTCAAATGTGTCTCCAACTCAGCATTAACTCTAATAATATGGATAACTAACCCTCTTTGGTTAAGACACTAACCCCATATAGTCTCATGACCAAACACATGTTAAAGGAAGACATGATGTACATGTGCGTACATCCATTAATAAGGCTCGTATCATGAGTTATGATGGGAAGACATTTTTCCGCCTTAATATTGTTGTAGTGATTTCATTGGTGCCATTGGTCTCACCCTAGTCTAGGTCTTACACGATGGACATGATTATGAAATAATAATCCCGGGCTATTAAGAATTATCATCTCTAAGGGAACATGCTCTGACTAGTATATCATAATCATTCCATTATGCTAAGAATCCATATAGCATACAAAACAAACAAGGTCTATGTTTATGTTCTTGTGCCTATGTGTACATGTTTTAATTTAATAACTTAAACCATGTTTGTAAAACCAAATGTGGAATAAATTCCCATACTAGAAATAGACTAAATCATAAAAATTCCTTGGGTATACATGAATTTAATACCGATGGTAATTTCTAGGTAGGAGATGCCCCCTCAAAGTGAATGAGAAGCCTTGTCCATTCCTTGCCAAATTACCATGGGTAATTTGATTTGTTATACCATGGATAATTATGATTTAAAGATTTCATTCTGTAATTAAGTGAATAACAAGACGATCCTTAATTAAAGCATTTACCCATGTGGTAAAACATTGTTAATTATATATGATAATAACCTATACTAAGTTTGAGCAAAACCTTAATTAGTTATCACATCATTTCTATAACAGGAATTGAAACCTAAGTCATGTATAGAATACTTTAATCAATTCATAGAAAATCACATTTTAACATATTATTATCAATCATGCATAGCATAAGGTATGCTCTAATACCACTATTGTTTAATCAAGATAGTAATTGAACATACATAGGTTGTAAGGCAGAAATCAAAAACATAAAATTAACTTGAGGATCTCCTAAGGATGCTATGATTGAAATAATCTAAGTTAAAATGTTCCATAGATGCTTTTAGGCTTATAAAATAACCTATCATCTAAAGATTATAGCATTACCAATTGATGCGTGCTTGATCTCTCTTTTGGTAGTTGTGTTCCCTCTAAGCATTTCCAATAGCACAAGCTTCCAAACTAGGAGAGCCTCTATGAGTTGATCCACATAGATCTTCACCGATAAAAACCTTAGAGAGGTAGAACTCATTGATTGACAGCAGTTGCTAGACCACTAGTAAATCAACCTGAATACTAAAACTGAAAGCTCACTTAAACTTAAAGCCTTCTAAAAGAATTCTTCAATTTGTTTGGAGAAACTCGTGGAGGATCTCGCACAACAAAAGAAGAGGAGAGTAGAAATTAGAGAGAAAGATAAGTTTAAAGCTTTTGGTGTGTATGAATAATGAGAGGCTTAAAAGCCTATTTATAGGGAAAAATGGGGAAGTGTTAGACTCCCCCTCTAACTCTGCATGCTATGTGGGTAGGGCAACCGGCAAGTTTCATATTAGTCACAACCATGGGCTTGCGGCCTACGCACGTGCTGCCATGGGTAGCGCTTGCAGCCTGAGCACTAGCCACTTGTGAGCTTTTTTGCTCATGGGGCAACCGGGCAGGACACACTTTGAACAACCTGTGTTCTTTTTGGGGCCCACATGCAACGGGAAAACTCCCTTGCTCTCTCTGTCTATTTTTCTCTATCTTTCCATTATTCCTTTTAATTATAAATTCGGTTAAACCAATTAATAATTCTTCTCACTGATTTCATGACTTGTATTTTAAGTACAGACCTAGTCGATAGGTTTCTTACATTGTCCGATAAATACCCAAAGTGTGTAACCTCATAGGATCCTAAAGTATAGAGCTGCTAGAGGTTAACATAAACTTGGCTTCCTGTACAGGAACCTTTAGGCTCAATGTTCTAGACAATTTTGGAACTCGATAGCTCTAGACTATCAAATGTGCTTTCTAGCAAAAGGCATAGGATCCTCTGATAATTAAAACGTCACGTGCTTGTGACTTGATTTGGTTCTACAATAGTAACTAGTATAATACACTCCTTCCATCAGGTTAAGTACCATCCAGTTTATTGAGCTCGGATTAAGTGTCAACTCATGTAATAGTCGTAGCTATCCTTGAATTAGACTAGTTCACGAAGAACACCACTTAGCCCATTTTGTATCTTGATTGATTAGAAAATTTGTTCCATCAATCATATACTCTGATAAGAGGTTTATGTGTGTGTTACTTCAACAAGGGGCCCTAAGGTACATCTCCATTATGTTACTATATCAGGAGTAATGGATCCCATCTTGAATACACAACTTACCAACATGTGATCATCGCTATACCCGTAATCACCCATATCATCCTGATCGCCAGGGTATGAGTAAGTATGACCCAAAGTATAGGAACTCCTAAATAAGATAATCGGTATCTCAATTCGAAGGATACTCATACTACTAATGTAATAAGACATGACACCAACACATGGATATAGTTAAATCCGAGTGTCTGTCTTATGGCAGTCTCCAATGTATAACCTGAATACATTCATGTGTTAACTCAAGGTACCACCTTAAGCTCGTGAGAACGGCTGCTTGGAACTAATCAAAGGAGTAATCCTACACATGCTAGTCTATTCACTCCATTGATGTCCAGTCTCAATGAAACTATGACTAGGGATATTTAGACTATTCATAGTAACACGTATATGCAGTTCTCACTCCACATAGCTCCCACTATGTCCTTGCACTTTTACACTATGAATTAGTCACAAACTTTGTTTCATCAATGTGTATATACATTGTTAAACATATATGATACCAACAAGATATGAAAAATAGAAAGCACTGATAAGTATCAAAGATGCCTTTGATTATTATTAATAATTCAAAATTGTTTGTACATTATACCTAATAAACACATATCGCCCTAATTGCCTCTAGGGCATACATCATGTCTAACAACCAACACATGGATATAGTTATTTCCGAGTGTCTATCTTATAGCAGTCTCCAATGTATTACTCGAATACATTCATGTGTTAACTCAAGGTACCACCTTTAGCTTATGAGATCGGCTTCTTGGATTTAATCCAAGGAGTAAACTTACACATGCTAGTCTGTCAGCTTCATTAATTTTAGTCTCTATGAAACTATAACTTGGGATATTTAGATTATTCATAGTAACACGTGTGTGCAATTCTCACACCACATAGCTACCATTATGTCTTTGCACTTTCACGCTATGAAGTAGTCATAGACTTTGTTTTATCAATGCGCATATATGATAACACACATATATATGATAACAACAAGATACATAACTTAAATAAACATTGATAAATAACAAAGATGCCTTTATTATTGTTAATAATAATTTGAAAACTATTTGTACATTATAACTAATTAAGATATATCACCCTAATTTCCTCTAGGTCATACATCATGTCTAATAGTTCACGCTTATGGTGTTCAGCTCCTTGGCTTTCGGGGAATCACTTCATATTATCTGGCACAGCTTTGTCAACAGTATGGGAATATTTAGCGAGTACCTAGAGATTCTTGACCCACTCATGCCTCTAGTTGGGACCACAGATTACTCGATCACATTCTCGAGAGATGGTCCCATCACACTTCTTTTATTACATTAGACCATACCCGCCGAGAGACCATTGAGGCCAACATCTACTATTAGGGATTGGTGTAAGATATTTGAGGGCTCACTGACCCAGACAGGCATGATGGGGCTACTCTATAGTGGAAGTATGTCAAGGAGAGGTTATTGACCCAAACAGGTGTGATGGGGCTACTCTATGGGGCTACTCTATAGTGGAAGTATGATGAGAAGAGGTCATTGATAATTGTTGATGGAAACAAGGCCAATTTCTATATGTTCTTTTGGATGCTTTTTATTATAATGTAAGCTTATTAGCTTTTATGCAGACTTGCTAGCTTTTATTTATGAACTCGATTGTATGCAATATTAATTCAAACTACCATGAATTAATTACTCTATTGTGTTACTTGCTTTATTTTTGCATTACAGCATGTGAGCACTCAAAATAAATATGCTCGTAAGAATTTAGCAATAATGATAATTTCATTAAACCAAATTAAGCGCTCTACAAAAGTTCATGATACAATTGAACAACCTAACTCGTACTGCCAAAAATCCTTTCGATTTTCAAATTGGCATCTCATTGTTTTCACTCATTATCCTAATTTATTCCCAAAGCACCCTTTTCAAGTTTTCACTTTGACAAACTAATTAGCAAAAGAGTACCCTAATTTTTTATCAAGTGTATGAAGGACTGTTATGGGCATGCTACATTGTTTCTTTTTATTATTATGCTACTTTTCAAATTTTAATTCTTTTCATAAACGTGATAGCGCTAAGCTAGCCAATCCTGGTTGATTATGTTCACGAACTCATTACCGTCCATATTCATCACCTTGACATCTCCTTTGCTAAGAACTTTCTTGATCACAATCAGGCTCTTGCCCAATCCGACTCTTTCATATTTGCTTCCATGGCTACCTTTAGAGATATAACTTCAATTTCCACTACAAGGAAAGCTTTCATCCCATAGACTAAGGAGAATCATTTTTTATCTATTGGAGTATGCACACTAATTTTGTACATCTAAAGCGCAAATGGAAGCTTGTGTACCTAATCATGGTGGGTGGTTACCAACTTGGACAAAATCTTCTTAATCAACTTATATGCTACTTCCATCGCCCCATTGGCTTAAGGTCTATAGGGAAAAGAGCGGAGATGCTTAATGCCTTATTTCATAATTAAATGGACTGCTGCCCCTTGGAGCTGGACCCCATTATCGAACACTCTATGGCGAGGCATCCGATAACGTGCAAAGATGTGCTTTTCAATGAGCTTGGTCATTTTCTTGGCAATTATATTGGTGAAAGATTCAGCCTCTACCCACTTCGAGAAGTAATCGATCGCCATGATAATATATTGATGCCCATTAGTTAACGCGGTTAAATCTGACCAATAATATCAATCCAGCACGCTGAAAATGGCTAAGGAGTTAAAAGATTGTGAAGATTGGATAGAGCAAAATGGATAATGTCTCCAAATATTTGGCATTCATGACATTTCTTCATCTTGGCGATGCTATCAACTATCATGGTTGTCCAAAGTAACCCTACTGCTGAGTTTTCTTTGCTAAGGTTAAGCATATCATGTAAGGTTTGCAATCTCCCCAATGGATACGATTCATGACCAAAGAAGCTTCTTTTTTAGAAAGGCATCACTAAAGAAATCCATTGCTAATAGAGAATTCACCATCTTGAATCAACCTAAATATATCCCGATACCAACATTTCTCATTCATTCTAATACTGACATAGATGGCATGATAATAGAATTGTTATTTGGATGATTGAAGGACTACGAGCCTGATGGGTTGGGATTGGGGGCCTTTCTACATAGAGGCTAAGGTAGCCATGGAATCCGCCTTTTAGTTCTCATCATAGGGTACATGCCGTAATAGACACTTCTTGAATTTTGCAGGAAACACCCAAACTGCATCAAGATATGGCCAAAGCGATTCCTCTTTGTTTTCCTAATCTTTCACAACTTGTTGAATGACTTATGTGGAATCACTGGTGATAGTGACTTTTAACGCACCAGCATTTATCAAAGCTTGTATACCAAAGAGGTACGCCTCATATTTTATCCCATTATTTATGATGGGAAATACAAGGCACTTAGAGAGCAGGATGACTTCATTCTATGGTGTCACTATTGTTGGTCCGAGATAGCTTAAATAACTAAGTAAAGGGGGGTGAATGTAGTTACTTGGTTCTTTTTAGCATTTATAAAAATTCTTTCAATGTTTAGTTTTTAGATATGCGTTGAGTAACTTATGTTGTGCACTGGTATAAAAACTATAAACTTCTAGTTTATCTTCAATTTGTGTTGAGTACTTTACTCAGCTTGAATTGGTTTTTCTAACAAAACATATAAATAGAGAAATGATGAATGAGAAGATACACTATAAAGATAGCGAGAAAGAATTAAGTTAACACCTCTGATTTTATCCTAGTTCAACCCTGAGCCTACCTCTATTCCTCGAATTCCTTCCCGAGCTTTAATCCACTAGCTTTTCTTTCCTTCCTTAAGTGGGGAAGCCTTTACAAAGGGTAGAAGTGATTATAGAAACTACCTTCCTTTCTATATACCACTCAATTCATAGTTAGGTACCCTTCCTAAACTTTCACTAGGATTTAATTGAATGTTTGAGAACTAAGGATTTCAACTTATAAAATGGGTTGAATACTTTTACAATGTTAAATCTAATTTATCTCTATTAAAAAAAGATGGATTGATTTGCAATTTCTTTGGTATGCTTGATTTGGGAATTTTTGAATGCTGGGAAGATTTTGAAAGTATTTAAGCTCTTAAGAAGTTCAAGGTGATTCACCAAGTTTGAACTTCTACTTTTGTCTTCTATTTATAGTTGAAGGAGTTGGAAGTAGCCGTTGCAAACTTTTCATTCTGACTTGATCTTCAATTTCTCTTCTCTTCACAACTTTTGAATTTGTCCATTTGAAACTGGTTGTCCGAAATAGTTTAAATAACACAGTAGAGGGGGAGACTGCAATTACTTAGTTCATTTTAAATTTTATGAAATTCTTTCCCAAGATCAGTTTTTAGATGCGTGCTAAGTAACTCTATGTTGAGTGTAGGTTTAAAAACTATAAACTACTTATCTTTACTGACTTAGAATATCTTCAATCACCGCTAAGTACTTTACTCATCTTGGATTAGTTTTTCAAGCTTAATGATTAAAATAGAGAGAATGATGAATGAGCAAGATGCTATAAAGATAAAAAATAAAGAGTAGAAACTTAACACTTGATATTTTATCCTAGTTCAGCACCAAGCCTACCTCTAGTCTTTGGATTCCTTTTCGGGCTTTAATGCACTAGTGTTTCTTTCCTCCCTTAGGTGAAGAAGCCTTTACAGCTGGTTGAATCAATTATAGAAAGTGCTTTCCTTTCTAACTACCTCTCAAACCATAGTTTAGGTACCTTTCTTAAACTGTAACTCAGATTTGAATAGAAAAAGTGAACTAGGGATTTAAACTTATAAAACTCATTGAATCTCTTTACAAGGTTAAATCTAAGATTTAATTCTCTCTATTACAAACAGATTGGTCTATTTGCGTTTGCTTAAAATGCTTGATTTAGAATTTCTGAATGCTAGGAATGTTTTGACAGTATTTCAGCTCTTATGATTTTCGAGGTGATTCACCAAGTTTCAACGTCAACTTCAGTTTTCTATTTATTCTTGAAGGTCTTAAAAGTAGCCATTGAAAACTTTTTATCATTACTTTATCTTCAATTTCTCTTCTCTTCACAGCTTTTGAAATTGTTTGTTTGAAAAAAATTCCATGACGTTTAGAGATAGAGAATTCAAACATTAAGGCACGATATTAATCTGTTAATCTTGATGCATAAAAAACTCATTCACTTCAAGCAATTCCATTCTAATAGAGATATACATGACATTCTACGTAGAGCTTTGTGATTTTTCTAATTGCTAACGTTGCAGAGTTGTATAGAGACACTGTGAAACAACGCATGTCAAAAGATCCCTGTTGTCTTGGACTTTCGCAAGGAATCTCCAACATTTAGTATTGACACCTTTTCATTGTGAGGACCACTTGATATATCTTCTTTAATATTAACATTTTTTCTCTTAAAAGCATCAAAGGTATATTCCATCTCTCACTGACAAAGTTAAAGGGATATGTGTTATTAATTTTTTTGAAGAGTCAAAGAACTTAGCTTTTAACAACTAAAAGCTACTTAGCTTTGTTGAGTCTATATATTATAACCTATGTAATACTCAGCTTTACACAGTTTTTCATGCTCTAAGTCATAACTTAATTAAAAGTCAATAAACTAACTTATATTCCCTTAAACAAACTCAAGTAACCTTATTTAATTAAGAGTCCACCTAGTACTCAATTAATTTCACTATCCTATACAGTTTGTTATTTCCAAAACATTTTAAGTATTGTGAAGTACTATTTACTTGGGTTCAACAATCTCTCCATTTTGGAATAGATGATAAACAAGGTAGTAGAAAAGATTAATTAAATAAATAGTTTATAGATATAGAGATACGTGATAGATGATGTAAGACTCCCCCATACTAAGTGAACTCCTTAGTAGTGTGGACTCCCCCAAACTTAGTGGATTCTGTTCAATCAGCTTAACTCCCCCATACTTGGAGGATTTTTCTTCGAATTTGGGACTTTTTCTTACTTCAACTTTTCATTGAGGTTGGTCTTTTCATTAATTCCTACAATAGTTTATAAGCAAAATTAGCAAGCACAAATAGCATATATAAAGTTAAGAAGCTCCGAACTTGAGGATTGAAAAAACTTGAATTTTTCATTGATAACAAAAACATAGGAATACACTAAGTGATTACATTTAAGCATAATTACAAGTTTAACTTTATACTAAAGCTATATAAGACACTGAGAAGAAGATGGTCCCCCTGTTAGACATGATGTATACCCTAGAGGCAATTAGGGAAAGATATCTTAATTAGTTATAAGGTGCAAACGGTTTTTGATTATTATTAATAATAATTAAGGCATCTTTGTTATTTATCAGTGCTTTTATTTATTTATCTATCTCGCTGGTATCATATATGTATAGTGTTATGTATATGCGCATTGATAAGACAAAGTTCATAACTACTTCATTAAGTAAAAGTGCGAGGACATGGTGGGAGTTATGTGGTGTGAGAACTGCACATACATGTTACTATGAATACTATAAATATCCCTAGTCATAGTTTCATTAACACTATACATCAGTGAAGCAGATAGACTAGCATGCATAGGCTTACTCCTTGGATTAGATCCAAGTATCTGATCTTACGAGGTGAAGGTGGTACCTTGAGTTAACACATGAATGTTTTCGGATAATTTATTGAAGACCGTTATAAGATAGACACTCAGAAATAAGTATATCCATGTGTTGGTGTTATGTCTTATTGTAGTAGCAATACAAGTATCCTTAGACCTGAGATACTAGTTACCTTATGTAGGAGTTGCTATTCTTTGGGTCATACTTATTCATACCCTGGCAATCAGGATGATACAAGTGATTACGGATATAGTGATGATCCGAATAGTTAAGATGGGATCCACCACTCCTTATATAGCGATATCATGGGAGATGTACCTTTGGGCCCTTTGTTGAAGAGACACATTCATGAACCTCTTATCAGAGTATAAGATTGATAAAACAGGTTTCTAGTCAATCTTGATACAATATGGCAAGTGGTGTTCTTCGTGAACAAGTCTAACTACTAGATAGCTACGGCTATTACATGAGCTGACACTTAATCCAAGCTTAATAAACTAGATGGTACTTAACCTGATGGAAAGAGTGTATTATATTGGTTACTACTATAGAAGCAGATTAAGTCATAAGCACGTGACATTCCGAGTATCGGGGGATCATACGTCTTTTCTAGAAATCCCATTTAATCATCTTTATCAGGTTTCATATCGGTCTGGAACACTGAGCCTAAAGGTTCCCAGATGGGAAGCCAAGTTTAGGTTAACCTTTAGCGGCTCTATACTTTGGGATCCTATGAGGTCACATACTTTGGGTCTTTACAAGACTAAGTATAGAACTTATAGAGAAGGTCTATGCCGAGTATATTAAGGATGTCGAAATCGTTAGATGAATTATTAATTGGTTAGACCAAATTAATAATTAAATGGATTAAAGGAGAAAATTGGGAAAATTGCATAGAGCGAAGAAGGGAAATATTTCCCATTACGAGTGGGCCCTAAACGAATACGAGTTGTTCAGAGTGGGACTTGAGCGGTTGCCCCATCAGCTAAAAAGCTTGTGAGCCGCAAGCGCACGGGCTAGGCTTGTGTACAGTAGGGGTAGTAAGCGCTACCTTTGGTAGCGCTTGTGCAGGCCCACTAGCAGCCCGCAAGCTTGGATTAAAGGGCAAGCTAAGCATATTAGGGCTTACCTTGCAAGCTAGCGCATAGCCCACATAAGCTATGGGATGGGATTATCCCATCCTACATTACTAATTGAGGTGAGTTTTGAACTCCCCTCCCACTATAAATAGTGGTTCCTATTCCCCTTTTCAGTGTACTTCAGATTAGCCTTTCTCTTTGAGTTTGACATATTTTCTTAGTGAGATGTTTTGCGAGATCCTCCATGAGTTTCTCCAATCTACGAAGAATTCTTTAGAAGGCTCTTTCTATTTTAAAGTGAGCCTTCTCAGTTAATATTTTCAGGTTGGTCTTCGAGCGGTCTAGTAGCTGCTGTCTATCAATGGGTTCTACGTCAACCGAGGTTTTCGTCGGTGAAGATGTGTGTGGATCAATCATAGAGGCTATCCTAGTTTGGAGGCTAGTGCTGCCAAATTGCTCAAAGGGGAGGCCACATACAAAAGAGAAAGAGAAGTACACATCTACTGGTAATGTTCTGAACTTAGATGTTATGGTTTCTTTTATAAGTTTTATAAACCTATTAGCATCTACGAAATGTTGCAACTTAGATTATATCAATAATTATTCGTAAGGTTTCGACTTTAATAACTCCTAGGATTTTTATTTATTAATAAAGCCAAAAGTTTTTTCTCCCACTTTCCTACCGATATGATATAAGTTCAAAATACGAACAGATGTTGTCAGTACCGCTTATCTAAGTAGAAAAATGGTGACCACTGCAGGTATACAGTTACGATTTAGTTTTAAAAGATATCGATCCCATAGGGAAGGACTAGCTCTAAAGATCAACAAGAAAAATGGAATAAAGAAAATAAAATATTTTTGGATTTTAGTTGGGAGGATTAGAATGAAGAATGGATAGAGATATGTATGGAAGACTAGAGATTCTAAATATATAGATTTTCCCTATGAAATAAGTATAGCAGAGAAAACATTCGAGTTCAACAAAGATGTTACGATTCACTAAACTAATATAACAAACTCGGTTCAAAACACCCAGATGTTCAATTATTCACCGCAGAGCAACACATGAAATAACTTTTCTAAACCTAGCGCAAACGAATTAAGACAATTATATAGACCT
>CATIWQ010241038.1:0-17984 GCA_949673415.1 Euphorbia schlechtendalii
GCCATTTCTATAGGATCAAGAAAAACCTTTTATGATAAGATACTTTACTCAAAAACATGTAAATTTGTAAACTTGTGAACTATATTTATTTACTATAAGAAGTTCAACACATCATATGATAAGATTGTTCAAAATTCAAAATCATATTATATTTATTGAAATAAAAATCAAATTTATTTTTTTTCTGGATTTAGATGAACATTTTATAGAACTTTTCTTTTTGAGTCCATACATCTTCTAAACTATTTCTCAAAAGTCAATTTAGTTATTGAACTCTCTCGCAATCAAGAATTTAGTTATCTTTTTAACTTAAACAAAACGCTTTTTAAAATGGATGTTATTGATGTGTTAACGTGATTCGTGATTAATGGAGTCAACTTATGAATTAAACTTGTTGAAATTAAGCTTTAATTAGTTAAAACACAATATGTTCTTAGTGTAGGGATTTCATGTGCGTTGAGAGCATTGAGCTTGATAACGTATATGAGCATACAAGAAGGGTTAGACACGTCTAACAAAAAAAATCAATGACCTTGTATTAGTGAAAATATTTTTTTTATATAATAAAGAACATGCCAATTAGTAGCTAATGTTTTTCATGCCGCCCACAGGCCCCAGAAAAAACTAGAACAGTCCTACTTGTATGTATTGATCCAAAGTTATGTTCACAAAGAGTGTACTTTTTTTACTACCTTAAAATATCAAATTTCCAATCTTTTGATTAGCTAGGAAATACATTTAAAAGAATTTTAAAATAAATGATGCTTAAAGCTTTAAACTCTTAGATGTGCCAACTAATATGCCATTTTTACAGTGCTAACAAAAACCTTTTATGGTAAATTTTTTTGCTCAAAACGTGTAAATTTGTATTCTATTGAAATACAATATTTATACATACTTTCCCAATTATAAAAATCATATGATAAGATTGTCTAAACTTCACAAATGTATTTTTCATATTGAGAAAAAAGTTATATTTCTTACAAATACATATATTAAATTAGTTTATATTCTTTTCATCATCATATCTTCAGTGTTTCTGACTTTCTAATGAATCCTCCATACGAGCATAAGGTTGGACAACTTGTAAGTTTAGCTTGACTTTTATTGCATACCATGATCAACTCAATACACCAAAGTGACATTGTACTTTCGATATTAACTAAAATCTTTTAATATATTTTCGATTTTGTAGTTTTCATGAATCGTAAGAGATATCAACCTAATTGATATCTTTCTTTACTTAATTTACATGTAATGTTTATGAAATTTAATTAAGTACCCATACTGATATATATATCTTTTTTTACTTAATTTATACACACACATGGATTAATTTTAGTAGTAATTTGTAGGATTTCATTGTTACGTACATGTGTAACTTATTGGATACAAATTAACGATCACTCTAATTTGTGGACAAATTTACTTCTTTTCTCTGTTAAACAATATTTGTCCAGTAATATACTCTATCAATTTCTTTATAAACTTGAGACCTTTAAAAGAAATACTTATTTATAATAGTTATATAATATTACATCATAATCAAACATTAAATTCCTGAATAGAAGCTACTAAATTTCCATTGCATGCTGAATATAAAATTCTTATTAAAAAATTAATCATTCTAGAAACTATAAACTTAAAACACATAAATTATCGTGGATACTTATTTATTTGTAATAGGTAATGATAGAAGATACTTAAGATTTTAACCTAGAAACATACTGAATCCCCAAGTTGTGGTAACCATTTGTCTCCCTTAATGAAGGGTTTGACAGTAAAACTCTTCGCTTTTCTCTTGATCAAAGATTTGACACATCTGGAAGACAGGCCCTTCACCTAATATGAAATCCACCGTTCCATAAATAAAGCATTTACTGTAAATTTGAGAGCTGCAAAAAATGTACTAATTTTATAAGTTCATGATGTATTTTATTGTAATGAAATTAGAGAAAGAGTTGCATTAGCGTATGAATATTGTTGATATACTTATTATATACATTTCATATGTATACATTAATTCATGAGTCACTTTGGTACACCATGTGTTTCATCATACGGCTTCAAATCGTGGAACGATTTCTTCAAAACCGAACCTCATAAACTATCGCCTATTTGGAGGAACGTTGTGTCTTGTTGTACGCGTAATGATTTTTTTCGGCAGCAATTCTTTTCCAACATTCGTGTCACCATTGGCAATGGGATCTGAAGTTCATTTTGGCATGACAATTGACATAAAATCAAACACTAACATCACTGTTCACGGATCTCCTTATTTTGTGTAATATGAAGAGATGCTCGGTTGCGGTAGGTTGTAATTTTCTGTTCTCCTTGTCAGCCCACTCGCGGCCATTTTGGAAACGTTTGCTTCAAGTTTCGATGAGGAAGATATGCGAGCAAATTAGGGGCTTGATTTTCATCTCCAACCCATCCATTTTCCAGTCACAAATAGCCCCTAACATGTACATTTTGTCGGGGACAGCAACTCCTTTTCAACGAAACACGGGACAAATTGGTTTGGGAAGCCGGTGAATGGAGAAACTACTCCGCTGGTTCTTTTTGGATGGCTAGTCTTGCGTGGTCGGCTAGCTACGAGGGCCTTTCTCCTTTTGCGCAGCTACATTGCGTTTGTTGATGAGACTTGCCCATTTATTACATTGCCAAAGTAGTACCCGTGTTTGGCAAGAATTTTGCGTTTGTTTGGTCTCCCAATCCCTATCTCACGCACCTGCTCAAATTTTTGGAGGTTTGCATTTGTTGCTTTAGACCAGGTTTGTACCGTAACTTGGGAACTTCTTTATGGTTTAACATATCATGGCTCATTTGGAAACGACAGAACAAACTAGTGTTCAAGGGCGTTATTGGATCGGAGGAAATCTTCTCAAAGAGCATCTACTTATGTTGGTTTGCTTTTCAACGTAGACATACGCTTTCCTTTACAACCTCGGATATCTTTGTTAACTCGAGGTTTTTACTTTGTAACTAGATTCTATTTGTACTCCTTTCTCACCTTGAGAATGGAACCATTATTTTAATAAAAGAGAGATGTGAGTTTTGTAGGCAAGCGAGGAAACCAAACTAGTCGGGGATCTTGCCCCGAAATTTTCTCCTGTCTCAACTTTTTAACTTTCGGAGAGATACATTATCTCTCTGGGAATTTTTCAAAAAAAATTCGGCACATTTTAAGTGATAAAAAATAAGTAAAAGTAAACATAGATGTATATTCCATTTTGAATAATAAAAACAAAAAAAATTGTTGTAAGTGGATATGCGTGATTTTTTTTGTTTTTGGGCGTATTTCAATAATTAAACTTGCGACATTGTAACTAATGTCTTAGTTCTTGTTAGCGGTTAAGGTAGCATTTTATACTTTTAAAGATTTTAGATTCGAATCATATCAGGGGTGAGTAGAGATTTTCGTGAAAAATAAAATGGAAAACGGGCAACATTGAGAAATTGTAAATAAAGTATTTTGAAAATTGATTACAATTCTGGAGCCAGTATATTAGAGAGAATGGAAGTATTAAGTGAAAATGAGAGAATAAGTCAAAAGCTTGTGTTCATGGTTGACCAATTGGAACAAGACAATGTTGTTGAAAAATGATGATTACTAATAATGGAATATATCAATAACCAATTAAAGATAATTCAAAAGGAATGAATGTATATATATTGAATTATTTAAATAGATCAAAAATAAAATATAGCAAAAATAAAATATAGCACAAAGCTAATTAAGAAGGAAATAAAATAAAAATTAGAAGAAATTAAATAAAAACGTGATATTGTTAAATATATTGCGTATCGTTTGCATATTATAAGAAACGTGCATATACTCTTACTTTACTTTACTAGTTAATGATTGATAATTATTTATTTCTTTTTTTAAAGATAGGGGACATGAATAAAAGAGCGAGGAAGACGTTTATTCCTCAATGAACAGCCACTTACATAATGTTTCATAGAACACATAAGACGGACAATCACAGGGGGACGCAGCCCTACCTCACTTCTCTAAGTCTCCTCACTTTATATATATACACACACATGTAAAATTGATTTTCAAAACGAGAACCTGAAAGTCAAGGTTACAATAATAATAGCAAACTTGGATTCGTGAAGAGATCTGAGATAGATAGGCATACACTTCGCTTGTAAGAATTAAATAGAAACCAACATAAATTAACGGTAGCAATAAAAAGATCATCCAAGCCTATCAATCCTTACAAAATGAATTTATTTCATAGAAAGTTTAATTGTTAGGTCCGGTGTTATATTTGATATTTGATAATTTATAAAGGTCAAATCTAATTATTTCAAGTGCAACTTTTTTTATAAGTTAGGAAAGACTTGTACTAATAGTTTTTTAGCTAGGTCCAAATATGCCCGAACCTAGTCCAACTAAATTAGCCCATGCCCACATAGTTGGTAGGCAACCAGTGACTAGAAAACTCGGTTGGCATTAAAAGTTAAGTACAGCAGAAAATATTAATTTTCAGCTATCACTAGATGAATTTGTAGAAAGAAGTGAAGATTTTAAGTTGTAGCCGAACTCCGTACATAAACAATACCATGTGAGCATAACATGGACTGCCTACTAACTTTATCACCAACTTAGGATTAACATTCACATTCTATATTGTTACAATAAAAACTTGAAAATCAAAATACATGCTAAGCTTTTTTCAGTGAGATTTTAAGGAAAATGTGTGATTGTTTGTATTAGTACCGCTGCTTTTTAAAAAAAAAACTTTTTTACTACGTAAAATCATTGAATTTTCAGTCCTTTTGATTGCTAGTGAATTCATTTAAAAGAATATAAAAACGAATTATTCTTAAAGTCTTTTAATTTCAAGCTGGGCCAACTAATATGCCACTTCGATAGGGTCATGAAAAACCTTTTATGCTAATAATTTTTATTGTAAATTTTTATTCTTGTACAATACTGTATTTATATACTTCCACAAGTATACAAATCATTGATAAGTTTGTTTAAATTTCAAAATTGTATTTTTAATAAAAATACATATATTGAACAATTAGTGTATATTTTTTTATATGTATTTAGATGTATATTTATTATAAATTTCACTCTGGTAGAGCTCTCAAAATCATCAATATCGTTATCTTAAAAATTGCATCTAGACGTTGTTTAAGCGGAAAAAATTGAATTAGGCGGTGCCTAGACGATAATAAATTGGTCAAGAACCTAATAGTGCCATAGAAATCAAAAGTCGAACAACAACTAGTAAAACAAGGCATGTGCGGGACTAGGTGGGGATTTTTAAAACAATGCTCGAGGATCGTGCGAAGCCATAAGAATGGATCTTCATTATGTTCGAGAAATCAAATCGAACATAACGAAAATGGATCTTCTCTTTGTGAATATGTTGCAAATAAAGTAAATAGTACACCATCGGAGTTGCATAATATAACTGCATAGTTGATTAGTAAAAGTAATTATGAAAGAGAAAAAAAGAGATATATAGATTGTTTAACTATAGGTGACGAACAAAAAAATAGGAATGCAGATATTGCAAGAGATATCAAATGCAATGACTTTCAAGCCGTGTCGGATAGCAGTGACAATTCGAAGGGAGATATCGAACTTGCTTGTCTTGATGTCTTCACCATTTCTAACTTTCCAACGGATCCTTCATATGAGAAAAAGGCTGGACAATTCGTAAATTTAGCTCGACTTATTCTACAGACCGTTGATAAACTCAAACTCGCATTTTTAACTCAACTCTAGGTCTAGTAATGCATTTTCGGGGTTTGTAATTTTCATGCGTAGTAAGAGATGCCAACCATCGGAATATCTTGTTGCTTTTATAGTACTTGTTAACAAGGTCAAATAATAAGAGGCGTGTATAAACCACGCGAGACCCCCAGGCGGATTACATTCGCCTAGAGTAGATAGATATAGCGATTTGGCAAGGAATGTTCCTACCAGTTTGGGCGGTTTCCATCCAACCCCATTGTTCATCCAGTCGGATTGGATCCGCCCCAAATTAGGAAGAAATCAAGTCTTCCCCGAATCTTAGAGGAACGTACAGGCGATTACCAAGCTGAGTCAGCTTGTCCGCTTGGGCCGACCCCGATGCCTCAGGAGCATAGAATCTAATTAAGAGTCTAAGTCCACAAAAGAGACATCAACTATTGGGACTCCCAATTCAGATAAGCTTTATCTTATCAACAAGATAAAGATTCACTCAAGCTGGAACTCTGGTTGATTCACATTTTTGGATCAGACCGGAAGACGTTCATGGAGTATAAAAAGATCCTTTGGGTCATCACGCAAAGGTACGTATTCTAAATTCACTAAAAAACACCCTTCCTCCTCTCTTAAATCCGATCTAACTTAAGCATCGGAAAGGCTACGCCGGTCACACGGCTAGTCCCCCATAGCGATGGTTTTTATCTAACAGGAACCACTAGACCACGTACAAGGGGAGCGTTAGGAGTCAACTTCTGTCAGAGAATTAGCACGTGGAACCACGTTCCAGGCCTAATTTAACATTGGTGTGGTGAGCGTGGACTGAATTTACTTGCTCAGGCGAGAATCTCAGTTCACACAAATATTCTGATAATCGGAAAATTTCAATTCTTAGTCAATCTCATATGGCTCACAAAGGAACGAGCAATCATCCCCCAAAAACAGGGATAAATGTCACGGGGGTGCCACCGCCTAAGGCTAGCGAACGCCCCCAAGGTGACGGACCCATGGGAGGAGATAACCCACTCCTCCAGTTGCAGCAAAAATATAAAATTACCCCAGAAGAAATGGAGGCGTATCGAAAGTCAGTTGTCGAGACGTATATCTCTTCCGGCGTGATGTACGGAGATCTGAGCAAGGCTGGTTTGATAATATCCAGGCGGGAATACAGTACCGCCTCGTAACTTGATTGACGACTTTGACAGCGCATCGTAAGAGCTTATGTCGCCCCACCTCTACAACATCGACCAGCCACCTATCACACCCATCATCCCTCACACAAGTCCGCAGATCACTTCCACCACACTCTCAATAAACTTGGTCATCATAACCACTCAGCCCATGGAACTGAACTCAGTCGAGCAATCAACACAATTATCATTACTCCAAGGGTTAGTTTCGGTAATAAAAGATGGTCATATTCCGCCTAGAGATATAGGGCCAACGTTGGCCTCCATACAAGGGTTAGCAACAGGCAAGCAACCTGAACCAATCCTGAAAGCCAGAAATTTAAAATGGGCTGTTGAGCCAGAAAGTGAAGAGGATGATGACCCGGAATTTGAAAAGAAAGCCAAGAAGGTCTTTGCAAAGTTGGCTATCCCTTACCAGGAGGCAACTTCGAGGATTAACTTTTCGCCATTCAAGAAGAACATCCTCGATGAAGCCCTACCCAAACTTGTTTACATACCTACCTTCGACAAATACACAGGAAAAGATGATCCTAATTATCACGCTACTGACTTCAAGAATCGAATGGAAATGGCGGGGGCCACAGAAGCATATATATGTTGATACTTATCGGCCATGCTAGGTAGACCAGCGGCCCGATGGTTCACCTCACTGACTCCTAACTCCATAGGAAGCTGGGACAAGCTAGCGACGCATTCTGCAAGAATTTTTTAGGATCCGCCCCAGCCGGGTTGGTAACAAGGAGTTTGCACGAAATTGTGCAGGGACCAGAAGAAAGTCTTCGTGATTATTACAACCGTTTCAATGAAGCCTGCCCGGAAGTACGAGACTTAGATTTCAACACTGCCAAAGAGGCAATGCTAAAGGGAATGCGTAGTAGAGACCTGAGGAATGCGATCCTTACTAGACATCCTAAAAGCCTACAACAAATTCTTGGCATGGCCAAGGACTTGATCCCAACTGATGAAATAAATTTCAATCGAAGAAAAGAAGGTTGGGGCAGAGAAGCAAAGAGGGAGGATAGACCAAGATTTAACGATAGAAGGTGAAAAGGATGAGGCGGATCTAGTAGAGGCGGATATGGTGATCGAGAGGAAGACCGCCCCAGGCTGAATGCATCTTTGAGCCAGATACTAGTGGCTATCAAAAAGACCCAGAGAAGAAAAACATTCGCTTTCCTAAAATCCCGGATGGAGTCTCCTTGGGGTGTGATTTGAACAAATACTGTGACTATCACAGAGCTAAGGGGCATCACACGGATGATTGCCGATCGTTGGCGGATATAGTACATGAGCTGATTAAGGCCGGTAAGTTTAGCCAGTTCGTTAAAGGAATCACCAGGAGAAATGAAAGGAAAGAAGGAAGTGAAGATGAGAGGGAAGAGGATTCGAATAAAAATTCCAGGGGCACAAAAGGAGTTATCATGGTGATTGCAGGAGGACCGGATTTTTGAGTCTCCCAAAAAGAAAGCTAGAGGCTCAGACAACAAGAAGAATAATATCAATGGCGAGGTGGAAATCCTTAAACCATTCTAGAGAGATTCACTAGCGGAAAAGCAGCACGCCAATCCCATAGTCGTAGAGGCAATAATGGAAAACTTCACAGTAAGAAGAATCCTTTTGGACACGGGCAGCTCAGTGAACATCATCACCAAAAGTGTTGTGGAGAAGTTGGGAGTCCACCACTCCTGGATTCGAGCCGAGTGTTCACCACTCATTGGGATTAACGGCCAACCCATACAATCTTTGGGCGAAGTTATATTGGAGGTGGAAATGGGGACCCTCAAGCATAAGTTCCACGAGAAAGTGGAGTTTACCATTGCCAACATCTCAGTGGGATTCAATGTTATATTGGGCAGGCCTTTCCAAAACGAAACTCGCATGCTCATCTCCCCTATGGACTTGTTGTGTCACATACCAACTACGAAGGGGACTGCGGTAATAATTGGTAACCCTCAAGTAGCTCAGGAGGCATACCTGGCCTCGTTGCATAGAGAATCACTACTGGTAGAAGAGGAATTGGAGGCGGAATGGCCGAAGAAGATTGAGGTGGCTGAAGAGCTGGAGGAACTCAAAGTTGGCCCCAAAAGCTCGCTTAAAATAGGGAAGAACCTTTGCAACGATGAAAAGGTAGAAATAATTTATGCCTTGACTGATCAACAACATGTTTTCTCATGGTCGTCTGAGGACTTCATAGGAGTTAAACCTAAGCTCATGCAACATAAGCTAAACTTAAACCCAAATGTTGAGCCGGTCATTCAGAAGAAAAGGAAGCATGCACCTAAGAGACAGAGAGCCATTGAAGAAGAGGTAAGCAAACTCCTAAAGGCTGGGCACATAAGGGAGGTTCATTATCAGACTTGGTTATCTAACGTGGTGCTGGTAAAAAAACCAATTGAAGTTTATAGGATGTGCGTAGACTTCACCGACGTGAATAAAGCTACTCCGAAAGATGCTTACCCGCTCCCGAGTATAGATCAATTAGCGGATGCAACAGTAGGCTATGTAGTCTACTCATTGTTAGATGCAAAATGCAGATATAACCAAATACCCATGGATCTGGCTGATGAAGAAAAAACATCCTTCATAACCCATGAAGGCACCTATTGTTATACGGTCATGCCTTTCGGTCTGAAAAATGCAGGAGCGACTTATCAAAGGTTGATCAATGAGATGTTTAGAGACGAGATACGAAAGTCGGTGGAAGTATATGTGGACGATATGATAATCAAAAGCATGAGTGAGGCGGAACATGCAGCGGACATCAGGAAAGTTTTTAAAGTATTGCAAGAATACCGCTTGAAGCTTAATCCGAAAAAGTGCACCTTTGGTGTAAAAGGTGGCAAGTTTTTGGGGTTCATGATTTCCTAAAGAGAAATCGAGGCAAACCCAGAGAAGATCGAGGCAATTCTGAAGATGGAACCGCCTCGAACACTGAACGAAGTCCAACGACTAAACGGTAGAATTAATGCTTTAGGAAGATTCATATCCTTTTCAGCCAAGAGATGCATGCCATTCTACAAGGCAATGAAAAAGGATAAAGACTTCAAATGGGATCAGCCTTATAAAGAGGCATTCGAAGAACTAAAGAAATTCCTGGGAAAACCTCCACTCCTCAGCACACCCCAGCCAAAAGACACGCTTTACATGTATTTGGCTACCACTGACAAGGCGGTTGGGACAGTACTGGTTCGAGAGGAAGGGCAGGATCAATTCCTGATATACTACACCAACAAAGTGCTGAGGAATGCAGAGCTTAGATACCCTCGGATTGAAAAACTCGCCTTAGCCTTGGTCTCCGCCACTTGATTGAGACCCTACTTCCAGGCCCACAAAATTGTAGTAAGGACCAGCTTCCCATTGAAAAAGGTCCTCTAGCGGCCTGAGACGTCAAGGAGGTTAGCTGAGTGGGCTATCCGATTAGGGGAGTTTGATATAAGATTTGAAAGCAGGAGCACCATGAAAGCGTAAATTCTGGAAGACTTTGTAGTGGAATTTGCAGGGCTCGAGCCCGCCAAAGAAATCAATACCGAAGAATGGGAAATCCTGGTAGATGGAGCATCCTCTCATGAAGGAGCTGGAGTCGGCGTCTACATTCAAGGCCCCGAAAAGATCAGATTCTCCTACACCGCCAAATTAGCGTGCCCATCAACTAACAACGCGGTAAATATGAAGCCGTTATCAAAGGGCTGGAGCTAGCTTGAGAGATAGTGTCAAATTGATTGCTACTCAAAAGTGACTCCAGGCTGGTCGCTAACCAGATTAATAGAAACTTTGAGACGAAAGATAGAGAAATAGCAAAGTATCTCTCAAAGGTAAGAAATCTTATAGAGATACTAGAGTCAAAAGGGGTAGCCTGGAAGATTGAACATATCCCCAGAAGAGAAAATGAGTGAGCAGATGAATTAGCCAAGGCGGTTTCGAGCAAAGAAGATTGGAGAAACCTCGAGGTTATCGTCCACCCAAACAACGAAACGGAAGCAAGCTTAATCATTGAACAACGAGGTCTCAGATGGATGAAGACTATCTATGATTACCTCGCCATGAACAAGCTGCCAGACGATAAAGTTGAAGCCACCAAAACAGTGAGGAAAGCTATGCGGTTTTCCTTGCTAAATGGGGAGCTTTACAGAAAATCCTACTCCGACTCCTAGAAGAAGTGCATAACGGCTCAAAAAGGAGCTAAAATCTTGCAAGAACTCCATGAAGGAGATTGTGGCTCCCACTAGGCGGCAGTAACGTTAGTCAGGAGAGCAAGTCTCACTGGATTTTATTGGGAGTCTATGAACCTGGAAGCGGAGACATACATCAAGTCCTTCCACCAATGTCAAATTCACATACAAAAGTCTCACATCCCCCACTCAATATAGCGTCCCTTAATGACCGCCTGGCCCTTCGTAACATGGGGAATTGACATTGCGGGACCCCTTCCTCAGGCAAGCGGACAGAGAAAATGGATCCTAGTGGCCATTGATCACTTCACAAAATGGGTCGAGGTGGCAGCTCTTAGCAGCATCACTCCCGAACGGGTTTTGGACTTTGTCAAAAAGAAAATCATTATGCAGTTTGAAGTACGACACCGTATCATCTCAGACAATGGTACGTAATTCACGTCTAGCAAGTTCCAAGATTTCTTCAAAGAGCTAAAGATTGAGACCCACTTCAGCTCAATGGCTCACCCACAAACTAATGGCCAGATGGAAATCACAAATAAAATTCCTGGTCAAGGAATAAAGAAAAGAGTGATGGAAAGAAAGGGAGTCTGGCCGGATGAGTTGATTAATGTGCTGTGGGCATACCGAACGACCCTGTGCACATCCACCGGAGAAACACCTTTTTCAATGGTATACGGGGTCGAGGCGGTTCTACCCATTGAAATTAGTCCTCCATCTGCCCGAGTGGCCTACTACACAAAGAAAGAGAATGACATCAACATGAGATATCATCTCGATGATTTGCAAGAGAAACGGGAGAGGGCATGCATCCTTATGGCTGCCTACAAAGCCAGGATCGCCAAATACCATGACAGAAAGGTCAGAGAAATCCGCCTCTAAGAAGGTGACATGGTCCTCAAGGATGCAACCGCATCACAAGCGCGAGAGGGAAAAGGCAAGTTGGGGGTGAATTGGGAAGGCCCCTATAAAGTTTCACAAGTCATCGGACCAGCAACTTACAAGCTACAGACCAGGAAGGAAAGGAGGTCCCAAGAACTTGGAACATCACAAAGCTGAGGCCATATCACATGGCTTAAGACTCTTAGAGGGATCTAGGCGGCCGTAATCTTTTCCTTTATGGGATTTTGCCTAATGGGTTTTGTCTTGAAGGTTTTTAACGAGGTGGCCCACCCTTAGAAGAGGTAGATGACCGGATGCATAGAATTCTCGGATGTACTTTTTTATTCATTCAATAAAAAATAATTAATTTCAGAATGTGCATATTTAAGTACTGATCATACTTTGAGATTGCACAAACAATAAAGTGAAAGCATATAAAACATTCAGGCGGCTCAAATGCATAAGACCTAAATACAATAAAAATGGCACAAGGCTATTAAGGCGGCTCAAATGCATAAGACCAAAATACAATAAAAATGGCGCAAGGCCATTAAGGCGGCTCAAATGCATAAGACCTAAATACAATAAAAATGGCGCAAGGCCATTAAGGCGGCTCAAATGCATAAGACCTAAATATAATAAAAATGGCACAAGGCCATTAATTCGACTCAAATGCATAAGACCTAAATACAATAAAAATGGCGCAAGGCTATTAAGACAGCTCAAATGCATAAGACCTAAATGCAATAAAAATGGCACAAGGCGATTAAGGCGGCTGAAGCGCATAAAACCTAAATATAATAAAAACGAACAAAGCCATTAAAGTGGCTTAAACGCATAAGACCTAAAGTATCATTAAATTATGAAAAATAGACAACGAAGGCAAAAAAGTGAACTGTAAATGAGCCATTCAGGCGGCAAATATGCATAATAACACCAAAGGAAGAAAATAATATTTCATTAGAAGGCCCAACAAGGCCAAAATATTCCTACAAAAGAAAATCAGAAAAATAAAGCTAAAATCTATGCTTCAGGACGGATCGATTCGGCGTCATCCCCTTTTCCTGTTTCCTCCTCCACCGACTCATCCTGAGCCGTCGCCTCTTCATCCAGCTCATTAGGATACCGAATTCCAGATAAGAGTTCCTCAGGAAGATCTGGGTGGCGAGCATAGTAAACCTCAAAGATGAGCCAACCATACTCCCGGCCATCCAATGCCATGTTCAGCATGGCCTGGCTATACTCGTTGATAATATTGGGAATCTCCGCCTCATACTTTGAGACGGTTTCCTGAAGTTTGTCCCGAGCCAGCACCAACTCCACTGTTGCTTTTTAGGCCTCTTCCTCCTTCTGGATGGCCTCCTCGAGCTACCGGCCAGCTTCTTTTTTATCCGCCTCAAGCTGGGCGTTTTCCCCTTCAAGAGTCGTAACCCTCTGTTTGATTTGTTCCAGCTCACAGTTTATCCACCCCACCTCCCGTCTCTTTCGAGTCATATCCGCCGCCCAAGAAACCATCTGAAATAATCAGCGCGTTATCAGCAAAGGACAGAGTCAGTGACAATTATAAATAGAGGTGAAAATTACCTCGGTAGACATCATGAATAAAGTCTTGGATGACTGGAGTAAAGTTTCAGCCACTAAGTCATCTTTCTCAGCAGGAAGAGGTAGTATAGTCCTCAAAACATTTTGAATCGAGGCGGTGTAAATAGATGGGTTACCCTCTCCAACTAACGATAGCAAATCCGCCCGAATAGATTCCGAGCTGACCTGCCTAGAAGAGTCAGCAGGGATATCCGACAGAGAATCCTGAAAATTAAAATAGACTTAGAATCAAACAAATAAGTCGAAAAAAACAGTGCTCTTACCTGCGGAAGGGAAGCCTCTCCCGTCGTAGAAGGTTGAGACAGCCCCACATAGGGTTTTGGAACCTCAATAGAGAGAGCCTTGCTCTTCCTTTTCTTCTTATTGGGATCTCCGCCTCGTATTCCGGGTACTACATTAACAAGCCCAGGCTCAGCTCGCTCAGAGGAACGATTGTTACCCTTAGACACCTTGGCTGCTCGTTGCACAAGATCGCCAGCAGGAGGAAAATTAAACATTGAAAAGAAAGAAAAAGTAGTAAATACCTGGAAAAACTTAGGGCCCGGTATGATAAATGCGATCTGGCTGACCCGACTCAATAATCCTAATATTATTCGCCATAGCCCAACTAATATTCTGACACGGCCACATTCCCTGCCTAAGTGCCTTGAAGGCCTCTACCCTATTATCTGAGCTGGCAAAGTTGCAGGCCAGGTCAGGTGAAAGGTTCCACTTGGTGGGAAACCAAGGGTGGCGATCCTCTTGTTTCATAAAAATGAAGTAGCTCTTGAAGTTCTTCACCGAATCCACCCTGTTTGTAAATCTATAAAAACCACCTCGATGAGTGAAGTGATATAGGTCCTCACTTAAAGTTTTCCTTATCGAAGCAATTCTCCTGAAGAATTAGACATCGAAGCGCATCTCCAATCCTGTGCAAAGGAGGTAGTGTCCTACCAAATCTATCCAGGCATTAGGATGAATTTGAGCCGGACTTAGGTGGAATGCCCTAAGGACCTCGCTAATACCCTTTGGAAGTGGGTAGACAAACCCGGACCAAATTTGGTCCATATAAATACCAAAAAACCCCTCAGGCAAACTAGTGATCTGCTTTTCCTTGGAGGGAAGCATTATCTCACACTCCTTAAGCCATGGGAAAACTTCCTTTTAAAACTCCAGATCGGTGGAACTGACTCAATCAACTCAACATGAGGTGTCTTATTCACAATCTCTCTGGCTCTTCCTTTACTCTTAGCCAAAGTCTCAGCTCGGGTGGTAACATGTCACCTCAAAGGGCGAGCCGCTCCTCTCTTTACCCTACGAGTACGAGATGAAATCCCAACTATTGGGAGAGGTGGTGTTGGCGGAAATAAACCCATTTCTTCATCTAGTTTAGCCCAAGCCGAAGCGGAAGAAGATTGAGAGGATGAGGCGGACTTGCTGCGGGATGCTCGATTCTCTCCCAACTCAGACATGGCTTCAATTCGGGGGGGTTTCTAGAGGTTGAGACACAGTCAGTATAATCTAAGTTCAAAGGTTTGAAGTACTTGGAATTCACCTCAGCTAAGTCCCTACTAAATTGGCTACTAGTGGATGAGGCGGAATCAGTCATTGCCACCTAATAAAAAACCTAATCAATCAGAAGATCCTAAAGAATCCTAAGTTAGCTCGAGATGGCACAAACAACATCAAATTACCTTCGTTGGTATTTCAGATCTAAATAGCAAGGAAAATAAATAAGCGACGTTCATAACAATTGAATAAACATTTCAGATCAAGCAAGTGCTCTACGCAAGAACAATCAATTCTAGAAAAATTAAAGCACAAGCATTTTTGGGAAAGTGAGATACAAAATGCAAAATTCATTTCCCAACCAATTGGTCAAGGCATCAGTAGGTAAGCAGATGGAGATTAACGATTAAAAATCCAAAGAATAGCAGAGGAATTAAGCAAAGAACTAGCATGGAAGAAATTTTAGCAGAAAACAATAACAAATAGTAGAGAATCAATGGTAAAGGCAAAACAAAAGGGGTATAGTAGCTTACTTGTACAGAGAAAATGCTAGATCGGAGAAACTTGAGGGACAAAGGTCGCAGAAATACCCCGGGAAGGAGGAGTTGCAGAAAATTGCCGGAAAGGGAAGGATGCAGAGATTCGCCGGGAAGGAAGAATTGTGAAAATGATGAAATGAGAAAATGGAACCCTTATATAGGGTTGAAAAGATATATGAAGGGACGCTTTCCCTATGAAGGACACGTGGCACCCTACCCGCCTCACGTTCAAAATTTGAAAAGACGTAAACTTTTCAAAATTACCACTCAAGACACGGACAATGATGAATTCGCCTGGACCAGGCGGATCCTAAAACGCAAGCTCCTGAAGAAGCTTTCACACTGATGGGGGGACTTCTGTTAACAAGGTCAAATAATAAGAGACGCGTACAAGCCACGCGAGACCCCTAGGCGGATTACATTCGCCTGGAGTAGAGAGATATAGCGATATGGTAAGCAATGTTCCTACCAGTCCAGGCGGTTTCCATCCAACCTCGTTGTTCATCCAGGCGGATTGGATCCACCCCAAATTAGGAAAAAACCAAGTCTTCCCCGAATCTCAAAGGAACATGCAGGCGGTTACCAAGCCGAGTCGGCTTGTCCGCCTAGGCCGACCCCGATGCCTCGGGAGCACAAAATCCAATTAAGAGTCTAAGTCCACAAAAGCGACATCAATTATTGGGACTCCCAATTTAGATAAGCTTTATCTTATCAACAAGATAAAGATTCACTCAAGCTGGAACTCTGGTTGATTCACATTTTTAGATCAGACCGGAAGACGTTCATTGAGTATAAAAAGATCCTTTGGGTCACCACGCAAAGGTACGTATTCTAAATTCACAAAAAAACTCCCTGCCTCTTCTCTTAAACCCGATCTAACTTAAGCATCGGAGAAGCTACGCCGGTCACACGGCTAATCCCCCATAGCGACGATTTTTGTCTTGCAGGAACCACTAGACCACGTACAAGAGGAGCGTTACGAGTCAACTTCAGTCAGAGAATTAGCACGTGGAACCACATTCCAGGCCTAATTTAATAGTACTCTTATCTTTTTCCCGTATACGTAATTGAAGGGATTTTTCAATAGAAATTCAATCATAAAGGTGGAAACCGATTGAATCTCAAATCCACGAGGATCTTTTATCGAATACCATACAATGAAAAATTAAAACGTTACAATAAAACATATAAAACTCACGTTGAGTGTCTTCGAAAGGAGTTAATGAAGTCGAGGCTCTCAGAACGGAAATCCTCCAAAATCACGTGCATGAACCCTTCTTGATTAAGGATTGGTGCTAGCCAAAAAATAGATGAAAACAAAAAAAACTCAAGAGCTTAATTGATTTGAAGGGATGGTTGTATTTGGTTTTGTACGTCTGGGCACCAAACCCACTAATTCCCAATTATATATAATGAATCACATTGACTGCACTTCTATTTGAAGCAGAACGTGTACTTCTATGTTTCTTAATTAGTTTTAGTTATTTATCCTAATTAAAATTAGAACTAGAATTAGGATAGGTTAAATTTATTTATAAATTACCAATTAAAATTTTATCCATAGATTTAATTACTTAAAATTATTTTAATTGTAAACTTTATAGACTTACAATTTAACTCACAAACTAATTAAGAACTCTATACTTCAATTTAATGTAATGAATAACATAAACAACTTTATATTATACCATTAATTCAAATTAAATATTTCTTGAGTTGTAAAGATTATTCAATTAAATTTACTTCATATATCATTTAATTAATAATCATACTTTCATCATATCTTGTAACATTACATGTATAATAAATCCTGAATCAGTGATTCAAAGCGCACGATCCTTTGGCTCTATCCATATGTTGGTAATGAGTTTCACCCATAGACTGTAAGCGGATTCTAACAAACCATTACAACCTCCGATTGGGATAGAATACAGTCTCCAATGATAAATCTATGGACATGGTGATGTCACCCATTATTACTTTCATAATATTTCTTGATCAAGAATAAAATGATTCTTTCAAATAAGCTACCTATTTATTTGGACATGTCAATAATTCATTTTATTCATCAAGTGGTCGATGATTCATTTTAACGTATTAAGCTGAATGGCAATACCAACGTGTTCAAGAAATAACCTGAGTATGCCTGTACTCGTAATCCAATATTTAAGGACCCGTTAGGTGCATACCACATATTACCCAATTCCAAATTAATAGCAAGTTGAAATCAAGTCCTAGGATATTCAAGACCTACCTAGCAAAATACTTGTGACACATGACCATGTGATTTTTACTAGTGGATCGGTCTAGCCTCATGTTCTCAGCATGTGCCTATGTTCATAACTCGCTTCTCAAGTAAGCTATCCAACATACAAGTCTTTTGTCTTAATCATTC
>CATIWQ010241040.1:0-51426 GCA_949673415.1 Euphorbia schlechtendalii
AATTAACAGACTTATCATCCAAGCCCATGGTAAAATTACTTGAATTCGAACAACACACAAGTGTGCCTAGTGACTCTCTATACTTTGAGGAGTTTGAGAGGATCCAAGGTAGCTTGTTGGTTATTCAAAATCACTTGGCAAGATAGAGTACCAAGAGCCTGGTAGATAATATGGCACTAATCTTGAATGGGTTAATGGACTCTACAACCCAGTTTGGGGTAGCTGCAACATCTATTCCCATCTTTACTATAATAGCGAATGCTATTGTAGGAAAGATAAAGAGTAGCATAGACGATGCTACTAAGCAGCTGAGTCTCTTTAGTACTAACATGGCTACTCAAGTGATACAAATCCATGAGTTTGGTAAGGAGCGGGCCAAAATAAAGAAACTAACCGATTGCAAGATTGAGGATGTCTCCAAAGAGGTTGCATCTACCAAGGACGTGAGCCATAACATCACGAAGCTGGTAGAATCCGAGTCAAGGTTCTTACTAGTCTATGATAACAAGCAAGATGGGTCCTCAAGCTGTTAAAGGATATCTTGAAGAAGCTGGATAAGGCCCTCGTCATGAACATTGACTCTCTCAATACCAAGATGGATACCCTTCAATGAGAAGTCTCTGATCACATAACAGAGAAAGTCTCCTCATCGTAGAAATTTCTAATGACTGCAATGGGATAGATTTTTCCAGACATGCCTATGTTGAGTGCGCCTCCAACTGAATCCCTCTAGCTTGAGATTGGAATGACAATCTACACAAAGTTGAACATCATCAAAACTAAGGTGGAAGATCTAATGAAGGGGTTGATTCGCTTCTCAAGATGGGAGATCTAGATGGAAAAGATATAGACTACACCTCACTGTGTATCTAATCTATTGGTCAAAAAATTCTTGACATTGAATCTTAGCTGAAGATTGCACTAACAGAAAAAGACTTCCATGGTCTCCTTCAGTGTTTTCAAAAGTTTGCGAGTCAAGGTTTTGAACAGATAGCTAATCTCTCGCATTGCCACCATCTTCTTCTCAGCGAGCTGAATGACCAAGACTTCCTCTCAACCAAGGGTAAGGAGCAATTGGAGTAGGAGATTTCCCCCCAGATAATTGGCCAGCAAGAGAGCTTCCAAGCTGCACTCGATGCCTTTAATGTCTATCTTGATATTATTGTTCAAGGTCAGATAGCAAAGGGGAAGAAGGTAGCTAAAGATGCGCTCAGAATCGCAAATCTCAACAAGGGATCTCTTCCAACAAATTCTCATCCACTGCATCCTTCCAAGAAGTCAAATTAGGCTAAGACCAAGATTGCTGGATCTTCTTCTTCAGCGCATAAGAAATAAACTAGGCCATGTTCCAAATAGATGTAGAACTTGTAATAGGACTTATTGTAATCTTAGCTCAGGACATACTTTATTTACTGACTAAGTCATTTTTGACATATCAATAAAATTACAAGTTCATACCTCAAGTTAAGATCTTCTTAAGTTTTTATGCTGTGTATGTTTTTTGCTATGTATCTAATGATGTAATACAGGAAAACATACAAGAGACCAAACCTTTAAAGTTAAAGCTGAAGTAAAACAATGTACCAAATCAAAGAAGAAATCCTCCAAGTGTGGGGGAGTTAAGCCACTTGTAGAAGACTCACTTAGTATCGGGGAGCTCAAGCTGACTAAGGGAAGTCACTCAACACAAGGGAGTTTTACATCGCTTTCAGGTATTTTGTAATCTCTGAACTATTTATTCAATTAACTTCTTCTACCTAGTTTTCTATCTATCCAAAATGGGGGAGATTGTAGAACCAAAGTTAATAGTATTTCACATTACTGAGTTGTTTTGGAAATAGGAAACTATCTAAGATAGTGAAATTAAGTGAGTACTAAGTAGACTCATAATTAATAAAACTGACTTGAGTTTATTCAAGGTAGAATAACTTTGTTTTGCTGGATAATTAATTAAGTTATGACTTAGAGTAGGAAAAGCTGAGTCTATGTTGAGTACTACGTAGTTTATGATTACTTCACTCAGCTCGTGCTAAGTCCTACTTTTGTTTAATTTAAAGCACGTTCTTTTAGACACATAGAGACTTAATGACACATGTGCTACTAATGTTATCTATAGAGGAATTGAATATTCTTTAAGTTCTTTTTAGGAGAAAAGGTGCTTAAATTAATGAAGATTCCTATGGTCCTTACAACGCCAAAGAGTGTCAGTACGGATGTCAGAGATTCCTCGCTACAGTCCAAGTAAAAGGAATTTTCTATTATGCTGCGTGTGTCAAGTGTCTCTGCATAAATCTATCAACATCAGCAAGGTCAGCCAATGGGAAGCCTCCACATTGCATTCTAGAGCGTCTCTCTTAGAACCAGATTGCTTAAAGACAAATGAGAATTTATCAACGAAATTTTATCAGACCTCAACGTTCAAATTCTATCTCTAAATGTCCTGAAATTTTTCTCCAACAGGAAGATTCGAAAGATTAGAAGAGATGATAAATTGAATATCAGTAATATCATAAAGTTTACAATGGCTACTTCACAAAGCTTCAAAGTATAAATAGAAGATGGGAGCAGACGTTCAAACTTGGTGAATCACCTTGAATTTCTTAAGAGATAAAACTCTATGCAAATTGCTCTAGCTTTCAAAGAAATTCCACCGCAAGTAATCAGCAAACAACTAAGTCATATCTATTTGTAATAGAGAGAAATTACTTAGATTAACATTGTAAGGATTCAACTTTTCTATAAGTTGAATCCAGTTCGCATTCTTAAACTAATCTGAGTGTAAGTTTGGGAAGGGTACCCAAACTGAGTTGAGCAGTAGTTAGAAAGAAGGGTACTTTCCGTAATAGTATCTACCGGTCGAAAAAGCTTCTCTGCCTATTAAAGGAATAAATCACTAGTTGTTAAAGCTAGGGATTAGAGGTAGGCTAGGGGCCAAACCAGGATAAATCTCAAGTGTTGACGTTTGAACTTTAAGCATAAAGCTTGATCAATGATCAGCTCATTCATCTCTCTCTCATTCATTATTTTGCTTGTTATCCAATCTATGCTAAGTAGTCTTACTCAACTAAAGAATGAAGATAAACTATGCTAGGAAAGCTAAGCAGTTTATAACTTTTTATATCGAACTTGTTCACCTCTTTTCTACTGATAATATAAAAGTTCTAAATATGAACATGTGTTATCAATACTGCTTATCAAATAGAAAAATGATGATAACTGCAAACATACGGTTGAGATATAGTTTTAAAAGATATCAATCCCACGGGGAAGGGATTAGGTTCTAAGGATTAATTAGAGTTACGGGATAAAAGAAAATAAAATTAGTTGAAGGTTTTGAATGGTAAACTAATGAATAGACAGATGCATGAACTTATTAAAGAAAATGCAAAGTATATAGATATACCCTAAGAACAAGTATTGTAGAGTAAAATATGCAAAATAATCAAGAATGTTTTATGCACTAGATAACTTCAACAAACTTGGTTCTAGACGCCCAAATATGCTATGATTCACTGCAGAGCAACACATTAAATGACTTTTCTAAATCTAGGGTAAACGAATTATGACACTTATAAGAACCTGGATAACAATAATACTATGCTTAGTACGGGTCGCTCTCACATAGCCATATTTAGCAAGTTACCACTCCAAAACTGTAACTCACTAAGCAACATCATAATCATAGATCTAATGATTATACACAATCTTGTTAACCATGAAGCTTCTTAAAGTCAACTCGAAAGCATATAACTTTATTAATATACATGACACAAGATGAAATACTCGTTATGACACATAGACATATCATAAACTTTGAATTAGAAAGTATAATTAGAAAATAAAGTAAAGTTCTAAGGTATGCAAGTGAAATCTAAAGTTGATCAAACCGTATCCACTCTTTAATGGGAGTCATCAATTCTTGTAATTCCTGTATGTACATTGAATTCAGTCTAGACTCGTACAGAACCTCCTCTAGGATGCTATTCTTTGTGAATATTGAACAAATGAGTGTTGAAGAATAGAAACTTTTATTGATAAGTGGTTTGCAATTACACTCATACAATAATCGCTCGAATATGTGGAGAAATCTAGTGATCGAAATAAGAATTGAATCACTTATACATTTTTCTCTCTAACACTTTGAACTTAGCGAAAACTATATCTTTCACTCTCTATCTATGTCATACACTTTACACCATCTGCACACTGCTAACATTAGTGTCGAAAATGGTTGGATTTAATCCTATTTATAAAGTGCAAAGGGTTACGTTTATCCAAATGAAGAGTCGTGTCCATTGGTGAAGGGTTGCATCATCTTCAATGTGATTGGATGCAATAATTCATTCTTATAATCAATGGATAGGCACCTTATCATGGCTTCATTGTCCCCAAAAGGTGTCTTTTCCTTTGACAGTTAATGGCAGTTGATCATTCTTATCCGACGATTAGAAGTTGAGAAGAGTTATCTAAAACTGTCACAAGTTGTGAGTGTGATATACATGTCACGATCATGAATATAATTTGGTAATTTTCTACTTATGAAGAATGATAAGTCGCGATTGCGATAGATAGTCGCGGGCATGATTTGTCCAATCGCGAACAGGAATCACAATCATGACATGTGCTTTTCTTCATGGTTCCTCTTTGCAACTTTGCTGATCTTTGACAACTTCGATCCTAAGCCAAGTCCTAGTATTCCACGCATATTTTTACACCTTTGTCACTCTTTTTGCATAGAATTCCATTGTTGATCGTTTCTCTCCCAAGATTCACCTAGTTTCTGCACTTGCATAAAAAATAACTACATACCACGTGAAATCTTTTATGATTGAAAATATTAAGATAATAAGTGTAATTATACACTTATCACACCCCCACACTTAAGTTTTTCCTTGTCCTCAAGGTAAACAGAATAGAAGTGTATAAAATAGTAATTCAAGTTCGTACCTCATTTGGCAAAAGACTATCATGGTGAGTACCACATCCTCACGTTGTATAAAGTTCAAGTAAAAGTTTGAAATTTCCCACAAATTAGTAATGTGCAATTTATATAGTCTAGTTGCATACCTTTTCTCTTTAATGGAGGGCCAACTGAATTGCATCTTCATATAAGTGTTATATGCTCGCTCGAATATTTCCTTCTCTCAAGTATTGTATAAAGTATAAAGGACAAAGGGAGCACACTTTGAAAAGATTGATCTCAAGGCATTTTTAGGTAACCTAGGATGCTAAACATTTTTAGTGGTTGCATTTTATGCTCCACACACTACTCTCTCCTTTTTTTAGTGGCTGCATTTTATGCTCCATACCACTTTCTCTCTTTTTTTCTTTTCAAGCATATGTTTTTTGAAGCACATATTTGTACTTTTCACCCATTTTTCATGTTATGCCACTTTTGTTTTTTCACTCATTGAATGGTTGCAGTTTCTGCTCCGTACCATTCCTCACCTTTTGCATAACTCATTAGTTATCCTCTCTTTCTTTTAATTTTTTCTCTCAATACTCCCATCTTTTATTGATCACTTTCAAAGTATTATGGCTATAGTTTCCCAACACTTAAACACACTTAATACTTATAGGACGTATTCGAGAATAGCATATAAAACTTATAGTAAGAACACTACTAGATATTACTCCACTACTAACTTATTAGTAGCATTAAACTAAGACTATGCACTAATTCAGTTGCATTGAAATATATATTGAAACTTACTTGGTATGTTGCTTTTGAATGTTACTCACAACTCATCCTTGCCAAATGCTAAATGTTATCCCAAAAGCGCTCACACTCTCAACATGCGCTCAAACTCGAAACAACTTGTTCGAAATATGCACTAACATAAAAATTGTAAAACATAACACTCATAATAACCTTGGAACATATGTTAGTATAGTATAGGTATGGATAAGGTATCAACAACAAAAAATCAAGAAAAATTTTAATATTCTTCAACTTTTTTTAATTTATTTTATTTTTTTGGATTTTTTTACAAATGCCTCCCACACTAAAGAACACAATGTCCTCATTGTGAGTGACTATATTAAAAATGAAAAACACAAAAATGAATAACAAACAAACAAACTGTACAAAACCTAAACCTAAATGGAAAATAGATAATCATTTGGAAGGGATCGACTTGGTCAATAGGTCAATCTTATAATAAGATTCTCATAAATCTTTCTCAACGTCAAACATTAGCGTATGAATCTTGTAGATTTTCTTATGAATTGAGATTTGTGCTACCATAAGTTTGTTCAACCTTCCCCGGAGCTTGGTTACTTTACACTCTTCTTCCCTTGCTTTTTCTCTTTCTCTTCTTCTATTGGCCTCCATTCTCTCCTCCCATGATTTACAATCATGAGTGATCCTATCTTCTCCTATGCACTTTTCTAGAAAATCCATACTTGAAGAATACATCCGTGTTTAATTCTGGAATCTCATCTTCATCAGTAAAGACTACTATGGAATAAGGCATATATCCAATTTATCCAAACGAATTCGCCATCATACGACAGCCATATTTTGTTACTTTGAGATTTTGGGTGGTAGAAATAAGTGTCTCCATCATTATTCCTGAAACATCAACAGGTGTGCCATTCCAAATTGCTTCCATTACAAACATTTCTTAAGGAATGACAATATCGAAAGTTGACTTACCAAACAATGCACAACTTAAATAGAAGTGCAAGGTGAGCAAACAAGGATCTCGAATCTGATAAGTGTGTAATTACACATATTATCAATATAATTTTACACACTAAACACTATAGTTTAAGTCATTTTTATACTTCATATAAAATATTTCACATGTTATGTAGTTGTTTTGGGTGCAAATGCAGATACTAGGTAAATCTTGGGAGTAAAATCATCTAAAGTGGAATTCTATGCAAAAAGAGTGAAAACAGTGTGTAAAGATGCGTGGAACTTAGAGATTTGGCTTAGGATCGAAGCTATCGAAGATCAGTGAAGTTACAAGAAGAATTCTAAATAAAAACACAATTCACAGTCGTGACAACAATTCGTAGTCGTGACTTGATACACTGAAGAAGCAGAAAATTGTCAAATAAAGATTCACGGTTAAGACTTGTATATCGCAGTCACGTCTTGGACGGTTTTTTGGTCAAATCTTCTTAACTACCAACCGCCAGATAAGAATGATCAACCACCATTAACTACCAATGAAAAGACACTTATCAAAAGTCAATCAATCATGAATAGATGCCTATCCATTGTGGATAAGATTAAAGCTTCTCAACCAATAAAAATGAAGTGATGCAATCTTTCACCAATGGACACAACTCTTTGTTTAGATAGACGCAACCCTTTGAACTCTATAAATAGGGCTCCAAACCTTACAAATTTCATGCAAGGTGTGGCATTGGAATTAGAAAAGTGAGAGATATAGTGTGTGCATAGATAGAGAGCGAAATTATTTAGTTTTCGCTATGTTTATAAGTGTTAGAGAGAAAATGTTTAAGTGATTCGAATCCTTGTTTCGATCACTAGATTTCTCTACATATTCGAGGGATTGTTGTATAAGTGTACTTGCAAATCACTTATCAATAAAATTTTTCATTCTTCAACATTAGTTTGTTCGATATTCACAAAGAATAGCATCCTAGTGGAGGTTCTGTACGAGCCGAGACCGAATTCAAAGCATACATAGGAATTGTGGGAATTGATGATTCCCATTAAAGAGTGGATACAGTTTGATCAACTTCAGCTTTCACTTGCATACCTTACAACTTTGCTTTGCTTTCTACTTATACTTTCTATTTCAAAATTTATGATATGTCTATGTGTCATAATGTGTATTTCATGTTGAGTCGTTTATATTAATAAAGTTATATGCTTTTGAGTTAACTTTAAAAGTAGTTTTGGGGTTAACGAGATTGTATATAATCACTTGATCTGTTATTTTAATGCTGTTTAGTTAGCTAACATTTTTGGAATGGTAACTTGCTAAATGTGGTTATGTGAGAGTGACCCGTACTAAGCATAGTAATATTGTCGTCCAGGTTTATATAATCGTCTTAATTCATTTGCACTAGATTTAGAAAAGTCATTTCATGTGTTGCTCAGTGGTGAATCATTGAACATCTGAGTGTCTAGAACCGATTATGTTAAACTAGTCTAGTGAACGTAATAACTTTGTAAAACTTGCATGTTTTCTTTGTTATACTTATTTCGTAGGAAAACTCTATACTTTTATCTTCTCTAATCTATCATACATTTATCTATCCATTCATCATTCCAATTATTCCCAACTAAAATCAAAACTATTTTATTTTACTTTCTTTATTCTGTTTCTCTTGTTGATCTTTAGAGCTGGTCCTTCCTTGTAGGATCGATATATTTTAAAACTACATTGTAATTTTATACTTGCAGTGGTCACCATTTTTCTATTTAGATAAGCGGTACTGATAATACCTGTTCATATTTTGAACTTATATCTTATCGGTAGGAAAGTGGGAGATAAGGTTTTTGGCTTCATTATTAAATATTTAATCCTAGGAGTTATTAAAGTTGAAACCTTGTGAACAGAATCCACCAGTTATAGGCAAATGATTGTTTGAACTAAGTTTGGCCTATCAGGCGGTTCCATGTGGGTAGAGGATCCCATCCAGGAAGCATCTTGTTGTAGCAGTCCATTGGGAATCCCATATACTTGTTAAGCGCCTTTCTTATCAACTTATACTCCCTTGCTTGATGATGATAAATTATGCAGTCCTTTTAATCTTCTTTCCATGCCAACGTTACCAACATCCCCATGCAATTCTCAACACTATTCCCCAGGGTCATGTTTGAATAAATGATAAAGTTCAAAACTCTGAGATAGTACATCACTCTGTCATAAACCCTAGGATTAATGAAACTATTCCTATTAATAGTATAGGAAGTCTTAAATTCTACATTCTGGATCATCTCATGGTGATCTCCTTCTTCAGGAGAGTAGATAGGGAATGGTGCCTCATACCATTCTTGAAGGTTTGAGGGAGGAACTAGATTGGATTTATTTGTTAGAACCATGTTGAATTGAAAATAAATTGAAAGAATGAAATGGTTTCAGATTTGGAAAATTGTTGATTGAAAAAGATAAGAATTTCAAATTTTCAGAAGTGAGAATTGATGTACAATCGCACATCAATTTACAGAGTTTGGAAGAATAACCATCGAATAACTGCTACACTGCTACAGTTTTCACACAAGTCACGATCGTGACTATGTGTCTTGATCCTGACTTACGATAATTAAGAAGTAGAAAGTTTTGTATAGGGATTCACGAGCATGATAAGGAGTCGCCAACACGAATAGACAAAAGAAAATCTTCTCTTTTTTGAGAATTCAAATGTAATAATATGACTTATCACCTCTAAGATGATTATTTCATATTCTTTTTCAAAAATGAACTTGACTAGCCCGCAAATTTAATCCCTAGAATGTAGTTGCCTTCCTCGAAAATGGCGCCAAACACTTGTTCGCTACTTTTCTACTAATAATATAAAAGTTTTAAATATGAACAGGTGTTGTCATTAACGCTTATCAAATAGAAAAATGGTGATAACTGCAAGTATACAGTTGCGATGTATTTTTAAAAGATATTGATCCCATAGGGAAGGAATTCGGTTCTAAGGATTAATTAGAGTTATAGGATAAAAGAAAATAAATTAGTTAAAGGTTTTGAATGGTAAACTGATGAATATCTAGATGCATGAACATATTAGAGAAGATGCAAAGTATATAGATATTCCCTAAGAACAAGTATAGTAGAGTAAAATATGCAAAATAATTAAGAATGTTTTATGCACTAGATAACTTCAAAAAACTAGGTTCTAGATGCCCAAATATCCTATGATTCACCACAGAGCAACACATTAAATGACTTTTCTAAATCTAGGGTAAATGAATTATGACACTTATAAGAATTTGGATAACAATAATACTATGCTTAGTACGGGTCACTCCCACATAGCCATATTTAGCAAGTTACCACTCAAAAAATGTTAGCTCACTAAATAGTGTTATAATCACAGATCCAGTGATTATACACAATCTTGTTAACCCCAAAAATACTCTTAAAGTCAACTCGAAAGCATATAACTTTATTAATAAAAATGATACAAGATGAAATACTCGTTACGACATATTGACATATCATAAACTTCGAATTAGAAATTATACGTAGAAAACAAAGTCAAGATTTTAGGTATGCAAGTGAAAGCTAAAGTTGATCAAACCATATCCACTCTTTAATGGGAGTCATCAATTCTCGCAATTCTTGCGTTTACTTTAAATTCGGTCTCGACTCGTACAGAACCTCCGCTAGGATGCTATTCTTTGTGAATATTGGACAAATGAGTATTGCAGAACAGAAACTTTTATTGATAAGTGCTTTGCAATTACACTCAAACAACAATAGCTCGAATATGTGGAGAAATTTAGTGATCGAAACAAGAATCGAATCACTTATACATTTTTCTCTCTAACACTTTGAACTTAGCGAAATTTATACCTTTCACTCTCTATCTATGTCATACATGTTACACCATCTGCACACTACTACCATTACTTTCAAAAATGGTTGGATTTAACCCTATTTATAGAGTGCAAAGGGTTGCGTTTATCCAAATGAAGAGTCGTGTCCATTGGTGAAGGGTTGCATCATCTTCAGTGTGATTAGATGCAAGAATTCATTCTTATCATCAATGGATAGGCACCTTTTTGTGGCTTCATTATCCCCAAAAGGTATCTTTTCATTTGATAGTTGATAGAGGTTGATGGTGGTTTATTGTTCTTATCCGGTGGTTAGAAGTTGAGAAGAGTTATCTAAAACTGTCACAAGTCACGAGCGTGATATCCATGTTGCGATCATGAATATAAGTTGGTAACTTTCTACTTGTGAAGAATGATAAGTCATGATCACGATAGATAGTCGCGGGCGTGATTTGTCTAATCGCGAACAGGAATAACGATTGTGACATGTGCTTTTCTTCATTGTTCTTCTTTGTAACTTTGCCGATCTTTGATAACTTCGATTCTTAGCCAATTCCTTGCATTGCACGTATCTTTTTGTACCTTTTTCACTCTTTTTGCATAGAATTCCATCTTTAATCATTTCACTCCCAAGATTCACCTAGTTTCTACACTTGCATAAAAAATAACCACATACCATGTGAAATCTTTTATATGAAGTATAAAATGACTTTAAACCATATAGTTTTATGATTGAAAATATCAAGATAATAAATGTAATTATACACTTATCATCACTTAGCACAACTACTTAGCATGCTTATAAAAACCGAACTAGGTGAATAACTTTAAATTTTATTAAAGGTAACCAAGATTGAGCATTCACCCCCCCTCTATTGTTGTTAAGAGCCCGTTTACGGACCAATACAATTGGACAAAAACTTAGCTAGGAAAAGTGTACAATATTATTATGCAATTTTACATTCCTCAAATATATAGTGGTCAAGACATACCCTTCAAATGGGCTTGACGGTATTATCTTCATAAATTATAATAGGATTTTCCATGACTATCTATTTGCTACATTTATCTAAAATGATTCAATCATGTTTGAACTGCAAGTGCGAATACTTTTCATTTTAAAGGAAACATAGTTCTACTTGAATTAAAGATAAAACTTTACATTTTAGTCAATTACATATGGTTTAACATTCTTGAACAAACTGTGATTCATTGTTCATATTTTCATTGCCACATTATAGGAAAATATGGTATATGACCATTTCATATCAATTTCATCTTTTACAATTACTAATAAAACTTTTTTCAATTATGATTTTCAAACAACTTTAGTTGCTTACACTTCAGGTGCTATTACTTCTTCAAGAAGTATATATTTTAGTACATTTAACCTCAACCATATTATCTTTATTATTGACAAATTTCAGGGATTTTATCATGTAAACTAATTGGTTATTCATGCTTAAAGTGTATTATTATATTTATATAGCTCTATTGTAATTTATCCTTCATGAATTTTAGTATTAATTTATGATGAAGCATTATATTATATTGGCTTTTCCAAAATTTCCTTTTAACATTCTCACATAAATTTTGGGAAAATACTTCCGTCAAAATAAAATTTGCAATATTTGCAAAGAGCATATTGTTTTGTAATGACTCAATTAATCATTGATGGACATTTATATCCAATATAAAATAATAATCTCCTTGAAGGAATCATTTTAGTCCGTTGTTATGGAGTTCTATGCACATAAACTGCATAACAAAAACTCTTAGATGAGAAGTAATGGGCTTTTGATCAAAGCTAACAATATAGGAAAAATAATCATAATAGCTTTTTGATCTTAAAACTATATTGCATATACTTATACAAATGAAAAAATATTTGTTTGCATAATCATGGTCGTCAATAATTAGTGCACTGATATTTTCACCAAACCATTGCCAAAGGAGCAATTCTATGTTCTAAGGTAGTTAATTGGTATGGCAAATCCACGTTGAAGAAGAAGAAGGAAAAAAGAAATTCTCAAAATTTTGGCTAAGTGTTGGAGATCAAGCCTTGAGAAAACACATGGATAACATCGTCCTTATTTTAAAGTAATAGTGCGAGGAAAGGTTTCACATTTAAAATTCAAGCTCTACGTTTTCAAAAAGGTGTGTGTTTTAAGTGGAACCATTTTTATCTAAACTCACTATTTTACTGAGGCGGTTAATCTCTTGCCAATCTCAACGTTGATTTTCATCATGCATTATGGAAGTGCCACGTACCCTTGAGAGATGTTGTTGCCAATATAAGTTGAATAGCTGAAGAGAGAAGTTTCACTTGCATTCTGCAATTTTAAATTCTAAAGTAATTAAACCCTAATATTTCTCTTCTCTTTCAAATACTTTCAATCTCTCTCAAATGGCAATTACCCGAACAACCTTCAGGCTTCATACCACCACATCTCTGAAAATAGTTGTGAATGCTAAGGGAAAAATTGAAAAATAAACCCTAGAAGAAGGCACCCTTTTCATTAAGGTGGATTGGGCTAATAATCTAGAATTTTGTTCAAGGTAGACTATGAGGGGTTGCTAAGGAACAAGGTCATGCATAGAATCATCAAGAAACAAAACCTCAACTCCTTCTTGAAGTTGGAAGGACCAGCCATCATAGGACTCATCAGAGCATTCTACTTCAACCTCTACACCATTAAGGGGTTTAATGATAGGGAGCATTCTCAACATGCCTAGAAGAGGCACTCAGCTTTGCAACACTGGTGATGAGGATGCCATAATCATTCCCAAGGATTGGGAGCTCCCCTCTAACTATCTATTAGGGGAGATTATAGCGAGTGTAATGAGCTGGAGCACTAGAGCTTGCTATGAGCTGGTGGTGAAGCTGTTGGTACCAAATTCTAGGTCTGTAACTAGTTGCACCTACTTCAAGAGGTGTGTGGTCTACCATATGGTAGAGGGTAAGAAGCTTAACCAGCTAGTGGTGATTCTTCACCATTTAACCAAGCTTACTACTATCTATCATTATGATTACCTCATAACTGAACTGATGAGAGCGGTGAAAGTGGACATTGCTCATATTTTGGGGAAGTTTGGTGACATGGTTATGCCTATGAAGAAGAGATTTGACATGTCTCACTTTAGCAAACTGGTTCACAACCAGGTACATACTAGTTACAACAAGGCACAATAGAAGTGCAAGCTTAAGTGTGTACCGACAGTAATATCGGTGGACATCCCAAAGGAGGAAGAAGATGGCTTTATGGAGGACTTCGAGGATAGTGATGACTCGGATAAAGTTCCCATATCTAGCATCCTGGAGCAAGTCACCACCACCGCCTCCTCTCCCAAGTAGAAGGCTACTTCCTCTAAGGCCAAGGGGAAGAGCCCTGCTAAATCCAAAGCCGATGAGACCCCTACTCAGCCCTAGCGAAGGAAGATGGAGGCTAAGACCCATACATAAAGAGAAGCGAAGGCCAGACTTCATGCTGTGCAGCAGTCATAGGAAAAAGAAGATGCGATTATGGCTGATGAGTCCATGCACCAAAGAAAGCATAAAATGGTATTCTCTGAAGAAACAAGGCAAGGCCAAGAAGTCTGTAGATGAGGAAACTCTAAGTCCTAACACTGCTACTAAAGTTTAAGAAGTTTTTGCCAAAGTTAAGGGCACTCAATGCAAGTGTTTTTCCACCAATAAGGCCCAGCAAAGAAATGTGCAGGTGGTGAGTAGCGAGGAGGATGTTGGACACACCCTATCCTTTATTCCTGAGGAGATTGATCGCTAACCACACCTTCTTTCACTCATGTTGAGTAGCCTTCTTCTTAGCATGAGCAACCTCAAGCTGAGCCTTCCTTGGGCCAAACAGCTAACCCCGAGGTTCCTTAAAATCCTAACCCTTCTTCTACTATAAATTCTCTAAAATGCCTAGTGTCTATTCTTGTAGATGCCAAAACACAGACTATAAATTCTCCTTCTCCTTCAAATACTATAAATTCTCCCATACATATTCCTTCATCCCCTTTCAATAACCTAAATTCTCACATTCATATTTCTTCTCCTACAAAAATTCATGATTCTTTATCTCCTAACCCTTCTCTAGTAAAAAAAATTTCTATCCCACCTTCTCTTGTACAAACCTAAACATAAATTCCTTCTTGGACATCCCTTGTACCTTCTATTTTACTCAAGAAAACCATTCCCCCTATTTCTCCAACTGTAAATACTTCTGAACCACCCTCTTCTTCAAACCAAATCTCTACCCCCTTAACCTGTCTGGTTAAGGAATTTCCTAATGCTGAAAACTACGCTCAGCAAGGAAACACAAGTGGTTAGAATGTTGAGGAAAATTTTATAGCCCGTGAAGCCACTGAACTCAGCAGAGAGCCAATCTGTGAGGTCTTGATTGATACATCTTTCTTGGAAGAAATCAAAGAGTCAGCTAGGAAGAAATTCCATGCGCTAAAGATAACTGCTGAGTTAGATGGAGCAATAAGCAAATTACTACTTGCTCAAGAATTGACGGACTTGTCCTCCAAGCCTAACGTAAATTGCTTGAATTCAAACAACACACAAGTGTGCCCAACGAATCTCTCTACTTCGAGGAGTTTGAGAAGATCCAGGGTAGCTTGTTTGTTATTAAAATCATTTAGCAAAAGAGAGTGCCAAATGCCTAGTGGATAAGATGGTGCTAATCCTAACCATGTTAACAGATTCTGCAGAGCTTAGGGTAGCAATCACGTCTATCCCCATGTCTACTGTTATGGCTAATGTTGCAGTAAGAAAGATAAAGGGTAGTGTGGATGCTACTACTAAGCAGCTGAGTCAATTGAGTTCTAGCATGGGAACTCAAGTGATACAGATCCATGAGCTTAGATAGGAGTAGGCAAAAATAAAGACATTGATCGATCACAAGATCGCAAATGTTATAAAGGAGGTATAAATAATGAAGGATGCTCAAGCTAAATTTTTACTGACGCATGATAGAAAGCAAGATTCCATGGTCAAGCTGCTAACTGTTATCTCCAAGAAGTTGGATAAAGCACCAGTGCTAAATCCAAACTACATCGACTCCTAGTTTGAAGCCATTAGCCATGAGATCAAAGATCACACTATAACAAAGATCGCTGAATCTCAAAAGTTTTTGGTGAAATCCATGGGATAACTATTTTTGGAGATGCATGTTCCTTGCCATCCTCTAATGGAATCGGGCTACCCTTAAACCAATCTAACCGTTCATGGAAAACTCAATGTTCTCAAGTGTATGCTGGAGGAGTTATAATCTAGTGACCTCAACCGCAAAACTCGATGTAAAGGATATTGACTATAGTGCTAGGTATCTAAACAAAATCTATCCAAAGATCATTGATATTGAAGCTAAGTTGAAGGTCGCACTGTCAACACGGACTTCAGAGCCCCACTGCAATGTTTCTAACAATTCACATGCCAAGGATTTGATCAAATCGAACACCTCACTTGCTATCATCATCTTCTATAGTTAGAGCTAAATGATTAGGAGTTCCTATTTACCAAAAGCAAGAAGCAACTGGAAGAAGAAATTTCTCTGCAACTCATTAGCCATCAATCAAACTCTCAAGCTGCTCTCGACTCTTTTAATGTCTGTATCAAGCAACTTGTTCCAAGCTAGTTAGCAATGGGGGAGAAAGTAGATGAAGAAGCTGTAATGATGTCACATTCACAGAAAGGAAATCGTGCAAGGTGATCGCAAAAACCTCAGCAATAGCAACAATAGCCAAGCTTATCTCAAGACAAGTTTGGAACTTCATCGTTAAAGCAACATCAACAGCTTAAGAAATAGATAGCCCAATGTACCTAAGTAGTTTAGCAAACTTGTAATAGGACTTCATGTAATCTTAGTTCAGGACATAGTTCATATACTGACTAAGTTAATTTTTTTATTAATATTATTACAAGTTTCTACCTCAAGTTAAGATCTTCTTAACTTTAAATTGCTATAATGTATGTAGTTTTCTGCTATGTATTGAAAATGCAATGTATAAACTCATATAAGAGACCAACCTTGAAGAAAAGTTGAAGAAAGATAATGTCCCAAATCGAAGAAAAATTCTCTAAGTATGGGGGAACTGAGCTACTTGAGGAAGACTCACTTAGTAAGGGGGAGTTCAAGCTGACTAAGGAAAGTCACTTAGCAAAGGGAGTCTTACATCACTTTCCAGGTATTTCTGATATTCTTAAACTACCTTATTCAATTAACTTCTTCAACTACCTAGTTTGGTATCTGTCCAAAATGGGGGAGATTGTAGAACCCAAGTTAGCAGTACTTCATAGTACTTAAACATTTTGGAAAGAGCAAGCTGAATAAGCTAGTGAATTTAATTGAGTACTAAGTAGAATCTAAATATGAAGCTGACTGAGTTTTGTTTAATGAAACACAACTCAGTTCTGTTGAGTCATTAATTAAGTTATGACTTGGAGTAGGAAAATCCAAGCTATGCTGATTACTACGTAGTTTAAGTAAATATCTACTCAGCATGTACTGAGTCCGGCTTTAATTAATTAAAAGTAGTTTCTTTTGACACTTTGAGAATTGAATAACACACATGCGTTTAACGATTCCATAATATATGGAATATTCTTTAGATGTTTTTCAAGTTAAAAAGCACTGAAATTAAAGATGATTTCAAGTGGTGCTCACAAGATAAAAGGTGTCAGTACAAAATGTCGAGAATCCTTCACAAAAGTCCAAGGTAAAAGGAATTCTCAATCATACGCCATTTCTCAATGTCTTTGTGCAACTCTGCCAATGTCTGCAATGTTAAACAATTTGAAGATTCCACGTTGCATTCTCGTGTGCCTCTCTCAAATAGAATTTCTTGATGATAAATGAGATTTTATCCATGAAATTATATCGCTCCTCAATGTTCAACTTTCTATCTCTAAATGTTATGGAATCTATCTCTAATGGGAAGATTTGAAAGATATGAAGATAAGAGAAATTGAAGATGAACAAGCCCAAAAAGTTTGCAATGGCTACATCGTAAAAGCTTCAAGTATAAATAGAAGAAAAAAGCAGATGTTCAAACTTGGGTGAATCACCTTGAATTTCTTAAGAGCTAAATCGTTGCAAAAATCCTTCTAACTTCCAAGGAATTCCATTTCAAGCAATAAGGAAATAATCCATTTTCACATCTTTTTGTAATAGAGGGATCATTCAGTAGATTAACATTGTAAGGATTCATCAGTTTACAAGTTAAATCCAGTTCATAATTTTTATTCTTCTTTGAGTGACAGTTTGGGAAGGGTACCCAAACTGTGTTAAGTGGTAGTTAGAAAGCAAGGTACTTTTTGTAAAATCATTCTACTCATTGTAAAGGCTGCTCTGCCTAAGTAAGGAAAGATAATCTAGTGGATTTAAGCTCAGAGAGGCTATCCGAGGACTAGAGGTAGGCTCAAGGCCAAACAAGGATAAAACTAGGTGTTGATGTTCTTACTTTCACAATCTAGTTTTTATCATCCTGTTTTCGCTTGAAAAACCAATTCATGTTAAGTAGGAACTCAGCAAAGAATTAAAGTTAAACTGTCCAGCAGAACTAAGCTTTTTGTAAGTTTTAAAGCACTCTAAATTGTATAACTCAGTACGTCTTTAAAACTTAACTTGGTTCAAATCCTTTTATAAATTTTAAAAGTAACCAAGTATCACATTCACCCCCCTCTATTATCGTTTATAAGCCATCTGTGGTCCAATAGGTGACCTCTTTCCATAAAATAGATTCAGGAATCACATTGTTAGATTTTGTCAAATCAATTTGTAAAAGAATTATTTCACCCTTTTTACTATGAGATTTTGCTTTGTTACAAAAGCGAACATCATAGCTTTGTAATAAACACTATAAATCAAAGAAACCGGAATAGATTTTTCAAGAATTCTATAATTATGTGTCTTAATTTCTAAAATCAAAGAATTTTAAAATATTTTGTCATTTAGAGAAATAGTAAAATTTGGATAACATTCAAAAGAAATCGGACCATTACAAAGACTTGACTTGACTGAACTTAATAAAGTGTTACCAAAGTTTGTAAACCTAGCATCTCTTAAAATAGCTAGAATCGATGTGTCAAGATGTTCCTTTGTTAATGGCTTTATGCTAACTTAACACAGACCTATGTGAATGTATTTAAAATTTGTCCTTATGTTTTTCGAAGAATTTTGTGAAAGAAGATTTATTGTCTCAAAAGATTTAAATTATTGCAAATCTCTTTCTTCAGTTTTAATTGTAAAGTTTGTTTTAAAAAAATGGAATTTCAATGTCTCATAAATTTTACTTTTTTCCTTTTTCGGCATTAGATTTTTTAAAAATCTTCAATTATTATTTCTTCATTGTTTACATTTTATCTTTGAGTCAGAAGAAATTGTTGGTCCAGATCTAGAAGAAGTATTTCTACAAAAAATGTAATCTATTAACACAAACTATTTTCCTTATGGTCCAAAGTAAAATCAAGGTTTTACTATTCAACCCCTAAACTTACCACCTGAATGCTTAGGCAAAACAACTAAGGAAACTAATTTCAATTTAAAGATTAAATTGGTAAAACGAATAATAATTTTCTATATTATACCCGGTTATGATACCTAGAAATGCTTGAAGATCTAAGGGTGTAAAGAAATAGAGAAATAATAATAATAGAATAAGAAATAAAATGAAAATCAAACAATGAAATTAAAGAGAAAAATTAACAAAATAAAAGAGCAATAACAAAACAAAATAACAATTAGGTGGCAAAGCCGATAGTAATAATTATAAGCAAATCATTAAATAAACTGATCAACTCTCAAGGGAGTGTGTAACCCAATTTAGGCGATAGAGCTGACCGTGTTAGGGCTTCCACTAAACTTGAAAGGATAATTACTATAATATAAAATAAAATAAAAATAAACTAGGTGGCATACTCGACCATATTAGATATGAAGATGGATAACGTAGTAAGATTTTTTAAAACTTGTAGAAATATTATACAAAACAAAAGAAATACATAAAATAACTTAAGTACACACCTTAAAAGTAAATAAAACTTGGAGATACAAAGTCTTGGGAAATGGATGGTTTTTGGTATGGATCTTTGAAGGAGATGGTAAAAGGAGAAAGTGATGGTTTGAAGTGGAGATGGGTGTGAAGGTAAAGTAGAAGAGAGAGAATGAATGGAAAGTTATGGGAAGGGATGTTGAGTGAGAGAGAGTGTATGGTATGGTAAATGTATCCTTAAGTATTAGGGTAGTGTCCTTTATAGAGGCATTTGATGAGGGTAGTGTAGGAATAGTGAATAGTGAATAGTGTTTAAGAGTATTTTTGGAAAGTGAATAGTGGATAGGTTAATTTTAGAAATATGAAAAGTAGGTTAGGTCATTTTTGGAAAGCGTCTTCAAATTGTGTTTTGGATAGAATTCTCAAGACGTCTATAAATCTTATTGCTTCTTTTTCTTTTTTTTCTTTTTTCTTTTTTTAAATAGTACACAATTACATATCACAATACCTAATAATATCACAAATTAAATATCATACTAGTTTCCTGGCCATGATTGAAAATCTTCATCGATGTTGCTTAGATTAATTATGTCTTCTTCAGAATCCTTGTGTTTAGTAGTAGAGGCATATTGTTGGATGATCATTGTAATTTCTTCACATGTTTTTGTAGCTACCAATTTTTCTACCAGTTGTGACTGTTGTGCTAAAAATATGGAATTGTCTTCAAGTGGTTGAAATTTGTTGTAATGGTGATGAATTAGAAGAGCCTTACTTACACTTGTTTCAGAAGAAATTGGCTTCTTTTCTTTCAAAAATTCTATCATTTTGTGAGGATTTAAGTTGAGAGGAATTTTAAAACTATCCCACCACTTTATTAGAAAATGTCTTTAGACAATTTTGATTCCCTTTCATAGCCCCACTCTAGAATCGAAGCACAAACCTAAGGAAGAAAGAACTTCATACAGAAAATTGCAATCGGAGGATATTTCTTCTCCTCAACTGATGGTGGGAAACCCTTCTTGAAAAAGTCGAAACAAGTATATACTTTGTCTTTAAAAATATTCTAGTTACAATCCAGTAAGTCCACCAATGTCTAAACTAGTTTTGAAATTTTTCTACTTGAACATTCATATCGAAAAAGAATAGCCAACTATGTTTTCTTCCAAAATTGTTGATTAAAAACGCATTACACCAGGCCTATTGATAGTCCTAATAGTTGAAAAAATGTGTTGGAAAATTTTTCTTCATTGTCTTGAAAAGATGGGTGTTGTAATGATGGATACCCCTAATCTCCGATTCTTATTACTTTGTGGATTTTGCATGTTGAATAACCAGGAACTGTGTGTTCGGTTTTGCTAGAAAAATTGTTTGAAAGAGGTTGATCTTGTGTGATCCAAAATTTTTTCAAAAAAATACAAGATTTTGTTTAAATCCCATGGTTTGTAAAACCAGTGTTTCCCAAAAAACAGCTTTTAAAATAAAGAATGGATCTTTGTTGGAAAAGGAGTATTGAAATTCTTTTTCAATAGTAATAATGCTCAAATATTCATGTTTCAGTGAAAATTCACTTGAAAAATTTGTCAAAGAGTTGCCATTTTGAGTTAGAGCATGTTCATTTTTTTTGGAAAAGTTCTTATAACATTTTTATCATGAAAATTTTTTTGTGTTGTAGATGTTTGGGTAGGAAGATTTACAAGAGAAAGAGTTTTTGAGGATTTTTTTTCTCTAGTTTCAAAACAGGTTTTTCTTCCTTTATATTTTTAGAAATATCATAATTCCATAAGGCCTTCTGAATATCTAGAGATTTTGTGAAATAGTCCATCATCCATTTGTGTAACTTTGGATCCATAGGTGATTTGATAGTTTCTTCAGTTTTCTCTTCTTTCACTGCATCTTTCCATTTCTTAATATCGTCAATGTCTTTGTCATCATCTGTGTCGATTTATTTTATCTCTGTTCTTTCTAGGCATGGTTGACATTTTTGAGAAATTCACGGGTTAGAAAATCAATGATGGAATTTGTATATCCATTTATATATTCAATATCAAAATAAAAAAAATACTTAAAATATCTTGTCTACTTGAAAAATTTTGTTTGAAGCAATATTTTTAACATCCTTTTGTAAAACTTCTTTACCACTCTTACAATCAATTCTCAAGAGAAATTTTTTGTTTAATAAATATCTTTGAAACTTTGTTATATACAAAACAATACTCACAATTTCTTTTTTAATTGTTGAATAATTTTTGTGGCAATCATTCTAATATCCGGAAGTAAATTGTACAATGTATTATTTTCCATTAGAAATTTGTTTTAAAATTCCACCATAACCTAAATCAGAGGTACAATTCTCAACAATTTTTGCAAACAAGGATCAACAATGTGTAAACAAGGAATTTCTCAAACCTGTTGTTTTAATTTTTGAATAAGATTGGTATGTTCATCTGTCCATGGAATTGGGTTTTTCTTTAATCTACTATGTAAAGCTTTATCCATCCTGTTAATATTTGGACAAAAATCAAGCACATAATTAAGACTCTCAAGAAATCATTGAAATTGATTTTTATCAAGAATTTTATTAGGAAATTTGTTTACAAATTCCAAGTAACGTTCAATAGGTATATTAGTCCCTTACGAAATATAATGTCCTAATAATCTTACCTGTGTTTGAAAAAGAGAAATTTTAATTGAGACAAAACTAAACAATTTTTCTTTACTACATAAAAGAATGTTTTGATATGTTTAAAATGTTCATCAATATTGTTGGAAAAGAATAAAACATCATCTATGTAAACAATACAAAATTTTGAATAATATACCTATGTGATTATGAGATTTGTATTTGCCAAAACCCAAACTTCATGTCAAATTATTAAAATGTATGTTAAGAGTAAAGTCTTTGTTAAAGATCATTTTTGTTTGGAATAGGGTACCTAATTCATCTCAAGACGTTGTTTAAAGGTTTGTAATTGGCACTCCTCTTTCAATCTCTGAATTTTTGTTGACATAAAAAGCACACAACTCCAAGGAGACCTAGATTTTGAGATTAAACCTTTTTATTTTAATTCTTATATTTCTTTTCTACAAAATTATTCTAGTTTATGGTTCATTTGGATAGGCCTAGCTTTTATAGGGATTTATCTTTCATCAAAATCATTTTCATAAGGTAAAGGTACAATTTGTTGTTTTCTATCCTAAAAAGTAGTTGGTAAATCTGAATAAATCTCTCTTTGAATCAAATATTTGAAAGAAGAAACCTTTTGTTGAACCGAAGGTGAGTTAATTTGTTCTTCGATTCTTTTTAACACAACATATTTTTGGAGATTTTGTATATGATGAGTTTTTCCATGTATTTTATTACTAATTGAATTTTCGTGAATCGAACAAGCTTTTACCAATTCAAAGCTCTTAGCTCTAGGTTTTTCAATAAACTCAAAAATCATCTTGCCCTTTTCAAGGTTTGAAGAAATAGAATCAAGATTCACCCTATAAAGAGTAACTAAATTCATAAAAGGTGTTGCCCTAATCACACTATGATGGATATCTTTTATAGAAACAAATAATGTTTCTATGAGAATACAATTATTTAAAATAAAGGTTTCCATTTTTGAATCAACACATAATTTTAAATTTTTTTCCATAGAGAGTTTTTTTTTTCTTCCAAAAATTCTGTTGGAACAATTCTTGATTTTATGCAATTTAAATTCGCACCAATGTCAAAAAGAGCAATAGTATCAATTTGGAAATTTTTTGAAAAAAGTAGTGTGATTTTACTAACATTTTTTGTTGAAGTAATTTCTCTTAAAACAAAAAAAATCATATGATAGAATTTGAAGATTATTTTTGGTTTTACCAAAATTCGATTCTGTATCTTCGAAATCAGATCTATCATTGATGACCTTTGTTAGTGATTTTATCATTTGAGAATCTTGTTTCCTTTGTTCTTTTAATTCCCTAACTTTAGCCTTTACTTCTTTCACTTCTTTCTGTAGTTGTTGGATAGAAGTGTCCTTCAAAGACAATTGACTTTTGTTTTTGTTTAAAATTTTTGTTAGGTGATAAGAAATTTTGCTTGTGCTAGGAAGAATGGATGATTTCTTATGTTCTATTTTTTCTTCTTGCCTCTCTATAGATTTTAAGAGTTTCTAAAAATTCCTTCTTAAGAGTAGTGTCTTTTATATTATTTATGATATTTAAAGTTGTGTTTTGTTCTTTGGTTTAGATAATAACTTCAAAAGATCTTGTTGAAGAAGTTTCAATGATTTCATCTATTTGAAGATCTTTGTTGCTTTTAGATGAGACTAAAGAAGCATTAAAAAAATCGGTTGAAGAGGAATAATCAAAAGATGAGTCTATAAAAAAGATTGGAGATATGTTTTTGTAATTTCTTCATCTAATTGTAATTCTTGAAGTTTTTTGTTTAGTTTACAAAATTTTGATGTATGTCCCTTTTTCTTACATCTATAACAAATAATGTCTTTGTATTTGCTTTCTTTATTTTTGGGAAATTTCATATACTTGTTTTTCCTATATTTAAGCTGAAAGAGATTTTCTATAGTATTCTTCTTGTGGTTTGCGATAATTCTTTCTATTTTTCCATGGTTTCCTATAACTATCTTTTCTAGGATTCGAGCTACTACAATTTCCTTGACAAGAAGTAGAGGGATTAATTATGTTAATGTCAAATTGTTTACAGAAGGATACTAACTCAGTCTTAGTTTTCTTTAATTCCCATTTTACACTCCTTTAAAGTTTCATTTCATGACATGCTTTCAAACCTTCTTGTTGTGTAAGACTAATTAATTCATCGTAAGTAAATTTATGGCATGGAATGTGATGACCATGAGATTCTCTAATTTTATAACTAACTTTTCTCTCATAACTGTGCTAGTAAACCTGATAAAACATTTTCTTTCCAAAAAGGTTGATTTCAATAGTCCCTAAGCATTACTCTAGTTAAGAACGTGTTTTAATACCATTGGAAATCACTAAGTTTCTTACATTTCAAGGTGGATAAAAGATCAACATTTTTTCTCTCTAAATGTGATGGGTTACCTAAAAATTGAAGTGGTATAGTGAGGATTAGAGTTGAAACAGCATCACGTATAGGTTCTCCTTCTTCATCTAAAATAGGTTCACTATTTTCATCTATCTTAATTGCACTTAAAATTTCATTCTGTTGTTTCTCTATCAGATAATAATCCCATAATCCTTTTAATTTTCCTGAAAGTTCTGCTGCAAGTAAGTCAGCAACAATTCTATCTTGTGTGACAAGTTGTGTTTTATAAGTGGTTTCTGCTAATGTCATTTGTTATAAAAGATCTAAAATTTTAATTTAGGACATTCCATCTAAGTTCCAATCATGGATCGATGTTATGTTAAAATAGTTTTGCTATAATGGTTTGACATTGTAGATGTCTGGAGCTGGAACAACTTGAAATCCTTCTTGGGGATGTTTTGACCATGGAAGCCTATTAATACTATTTGTTGATTTTTGGAGGTTTTCTAAGGTATCGTCAGTTTTAGACTCTTGGTTAATGGTGTTAACAAATAGAGATGGTGGTGTTTGGAGAACAAAATTTTGTGAAATAGATTTACTTTGACTAGTTGCGGCATCTATTATAATTAATTGGTCTTTAATGGCCCTAATATATTTCGATCTACTATCGTGTATATTTTTAGTGCTTTGTTTAGTCATTTGGAAGGGTTTAAATATAGGATTTTATATTTTTATTTGAATTGTTGTTGCCAAAGAGCTTACTATTATTATTTGTTGTTAATCTAGGTTCTTTTCTATCCTATCAAGTTGTTTCAGTATTGAATGAAGATGGGTACTAGTGTAATTATTCTAGTAGATTATGTTTTTTATAATTACTTTTTCATTTGTATTTGGGACTTCGTAAGGATAAGCTCCTATCTTTTGGATATCTATTTGTAACTTTATACCCGAAAGGGGTGGATGACTTGATTGTATTTTTGTACCATTAGCTAATTCTCACTCTGGCATTTTATTTCTAAGTGTAATGGGATCAACAAAATTTAAAAAATGATAATCAATACAATTTTTTGAAGCGTAAATTTCAAACCAATCAAATAATAAAATATGTACTTGATTTTGTTTAACAAATTCATAAAACTCATTTAGGATAATTTGTCCAGAAGTTGCAAAAATTTCAAAAAACCATTTTCTTTTTCTTTTGTTAATTTTTGAATAAAAATCATGATAGAAGAAAAGGTTGGGCTAGTAGGCAAATCTGTGTCTTCTAGTTGTTGATTAAAATTTTTGGGAATTCTTATTTGGGCTCTCATCCTAGAGGAATCACCTACTTCTGGTTGGTTATAGATAACTCTAGGTATCTCAGAGTTATAATTTACAGTCCTCAAAACAGCATTTGGGATTTCAGATGTTGAATGTCTAGTAGGTATTACATAAGGAAAGTTTATTATAGAAGTTAATTTTGAGACACTTCCTATGTCTGTAGTTCCCTCGTTGGAAGAAGTTTCAGAACATCTACTACTTGTTGAATGACGATGAAAACAAAGCTTGACTTTACCATCATAATTTTATGTTACTTTGCTTGGTTTTGAGTTAGGTTGTGCTTAAGATGTGGTTCAGTAACTCCTTTTGAAAACCCAATCTTCCAGAAGGGTGACCACTTTCCATAAAATAGATTTAGGAATCATGGTGTTAGATTTTATAAAATTAGTTTGTAAAAGAATTGTTTCACCCTTTTCACTATAAAATTTTACTTTTGCTGCAAAAGCGGACATCATAGTTTTGTAATGAACTTAATACATCAATGTGACCTAGAACCTTCAAGCATTCTATAATTATGTGTCTTAATTTGTAAAACCAAAGATCTTAAAATACTTTTGTCATTTAGAGAAATAGTAAAATTTGGATAACATTCAAAAGAAATCAGACTAGTACAAAGGCTTGACTCGACTAAACTTAATAAAGAGTCACCAAAGTTTATAAACTTAGTGTATCTTAAAATAGCTAGAATTGATGTGTCAAGACCTTCCTTTGTTAATGGTGTTATGCCAACTTGAACCAGACCTTGTGAATGTATTTATAATTTTTGTCGTAATGTTTTTTCAAAGAATTTTGGGAAAAAAGATGTATAATTTTAAAAGGTTTTAATAATTGCAATTATCTTTCTTCAATTTTAATCGTAAAATTTGTTCTGAAAAAATGGAATTTCGATGTCTCATAAATTTCACCTTTTTCCTTTTTGGAATTTGCCAATTGTCAATAGATTTTTGAAAATCTTCAATAATTATTTCTTCACCGTTTACAATTTTCTTTGAGTCCGAAGAAGTTGTTGACTCAAATATAAAAGAAGTATTTATATGGAAAAAGGTATACATTTTAAACAATGTAATATATTAATACGAACTATTTTCCTTACAATCCAAAGCAAAGTCAAAGGTTTACTACCGAACCCTGGACTTACTACCCAAATGCTTATGCAAAACAACTAACTCAGGAAAATAATTTCTATTTAAAGATTTAATTGGTAAATTGAACATATTTTTCTATATTATACCCCTACTAGCTCTAATACAAAGAATTTTGGGAAAGAAGATATTGAACCGGATACCAGGTTTCATTGATGAACAAATGAAAAAATTTTGTTTCTTAGTATCAAAGCTAGTAGGGGTATAATATTGAAAAATATATATACATTTTACCAATTTAATCTTTAAATAGAAATTATTTTCCTGAGTTGTTTTGCCTAAGCATTCTGGTAGTAAGTCTGGGGTTTGGCAAGAAAATCTTTATTTTGCATTGGATTGTAAGGAAAATAGTTTGTCTTAATAGATTACATTTTTTAAAATGGCTACTTTTTTTTGTAGAAATACTTCTTCTAGATCTAAATCAACAAATATATTCGTTTTTCAGAATGATAACAAAAAAAGAAATAAAATGGAACCTCTGCATTTGCAACTTCTAGACAAATTATCTACATTTGGATAAAATACTCTGAAACACTATTCACTTTTCCTACAATTTTTGAATGAAAAGCCAATTTCTTTTGAAACAAGTGCAAGTAAGGTTCTTCAGATTCATCACCATGACAACAAATTTCAATACTTGAAGACAATTCTAAATTTTCAGCATGAAAGTCACAACATGCGGTAAAATTGACAACTGCAAAAACACGTGAAGAAATGATAATAATCATCCAATGATATGCCCCTACTACTGAAGAGAAGGATTCTGAAGAAGACATGATTAATCTAAGCGGCATCGATGAATATCTTCAAGCATGGCCAAGAGACTGGTCTAATATTTAATTTGTATAATTATTAGGGTAAATTTCAAAAAAGTGCATTGTGATCAGCCATTTTAAAAAATAGGTTTATGGTATTATGGGTCTCAAAAGAGGGCATGAGGTTTGTTACCGTTACCAAGTCAAGGCATTTTTACTAACACCGTTAAATTGATAACATGGAGAGGGGCATTTTAGGAAAATTCAAATTTTCTTCATCATCTTCCTTTATCTAACCCTAATCTCACATTCATCCTTTTAAAACTTAAACCAAGCCATTCACACACAAAAAAATCCACTAAATTAGTCAATAAAAAAATCCGACAGAAAATTTTCAATTAAAAGCCCCAAATATCAAATCTATCTCATCATTTTTCAATTCAATTGAAGTAGCATGTTCAATAAAATAATAACAAAGAAAATTGAAGCTCAAATGTAATCCAATGTTTCTCAATTATCTAAGTTGCATTGTAGCTCTCCAACTGATGGAATTGTTCTAAAAATTGGCAGCGTGATGTTACACACCGACAACTAGAGAAGTGGTATGCTTAGCAATTAAGGATACACCAAGCTCCTATTCTTCACCACTTTGCAAAATCATTAGTAGGGCAACAATTGTTCTGGGTTTTTTTCTAGGTTTGTAATAAACAAAGTTTGAAATTTCTAAGTTTTTTCATGATTTTCTTTTCTTCTTCAACAGATTATTGTAGATGAATTTCTACAACTATTGGAAACCGCTCCTCAAAAGTGGGTATTCTAAGAAAGCAAAGAGGGCGGCCATGGATTGGTTCATCTGGAAAATGGGTCTTGAGAGGTTCGTAATCCAAAAATGGATTTCTCTACCAAATGGTTGTTAGTTGGCTTTTAGCTTCGTCGGATGTTGTCATTGGATTGATTTTTGACACTGCTCTAGCCGCTAAAGAATCAGGTGTCAATTTATCCAATAGTTGTATATGAGAGAGCTGATGGTGCTTAATATGACTAAAGTGGTGGAAGGGGGTGGCCATGGAAGGGAGGAAGGGAGAGAGGTGTAGGTGAAATTAGGGTTTTTTTTAATTTACAGTCAGAATTAATTTTCAAGTTTTATCTTTTGCCATGTCATCGAATTTATTTGTGTTAGTAAAAATGTCCTGTTTTGCTAACGGTATGAAACCACAGACCCCCTTTTAAGTACTGAAATATCACAAACCTTCTTTTGAAAACAACCCAAACCACATGGTACTTTTTTGAAGTTAACCCTAATTATTAAGTATTGTAATATGTAAATATGTACAATGAAAAAAGAAAAAAGAAAATAAAAAGAAAATAAAGCAGTAAGATTTGAAGACATCTCGAGAATTTTATCGAACCGACAATTTGAAGACACTTTCCAAAAATACCCTCAACTACTTTTCATATTTCCAAAAATACCCTATTCGCTATTCACTTTCCTAAAATACCCTCAAACACTATTCACTTTTCCTACACTATCCTCAAAACACTATTTCTTATATCCCTTCCTTGCCAACATAGTCATTTGTTCATCCTCATAAGATAATCTTTCATCTTCAGATTCAACCTTGAGAATAATGCTCTTTTTTCCTTCATTGGCTTTGTCCTTCTTTTGGAAGTTTTTCTTTGAGATCCAATCAATTCATCATGCTGAAAGGTGGTGAGATCTTGAGCTTCCACAATAGCTATTTTCTTAGCTTGTTAATCTTTGGTAGGTTTTTAAGGATTTTGTTTACTTGTTCTTCTTCCGAGAATAGATTTTCCATCCTCTCTATACATACATACATACATACATACATACATACATATGTATGTATGTATGTATAAACAACAGTCACATATTAATAATGGTTTTAATTAAGTTTTATTATACATAAAAGTTAGTCTTAAACCATTTTTTTGGTACATTCATGTTGGTCCTTAGACGGTTTGTAAACAACCATAGAGGGGAGGTGAATTCAAATCTTGGTTACTTTTTGAGATTTATAAAATTATTTTTCTCCAAATTAAGTTTTTATATGCATGCTGAGTATGCATGCCAGGTTTTGATATAAAAAGTATATACACTGCTTAGCTTTGATGTCATAGTTTATTTTAAATCTGTTGCTGAGTACTCAACTTAGCTTAGGATTGGTTTTTCAAACAAATCACAGAATAGAGAAAAGATGATGTATGAGTAAGACACAATAAAGCCAAACGCCAAGTTCAGAACTTTAACACCTGAATTTTATCATGGTTCAGACCTAAGCCTACCTCCAGTGCCAAGATACCTTTTTCGAGCTTTAATCCACTAGTGTTCGTTCCTTACTTAGGCGGAGTAGCCTTGATAACGGGTAAACACACTTTTATAGAAAGTACCTTCCTTTCTAACTACCACTCAACTCAGTTTGGATACCCTTCCCAAAATGACACTCAGATTTGAATAAAAGATTGCGAACTAAATTCAACTTATAAAAACGTTGAATCCTTACAATGTTAAATCTAAGTATTTTTCTCTATTGAAAATAGAATTGGAATTGATGTTTGCTGATTGCTTGAGTTTGGAATTTCTTGAAGATGGGAGTAATTTCATAGAGTTTCAGCTCTATAAGAACTTTGAGGTGATTCACCAAGTTTGAACTTCTGCTTCAGTCTTCTATTTATACTTGAAGCTTTGCGAAGTAGCCGTTGCAAGCTTTTTGAGGTCGTTGAACTTAAATTTCTCTTTTCTTCATATCTTTTGAATCTTCCTATTTGTGATAGATTCTAGGACGTTTGAAGATAGAAATTTGAACATTAAGGCGTGATAAAATTCCGTTAACAAAATCTCATTTGTTTTCAAGCAATTTGATTACGAGAGGCACGTGAGAATGCAATATGGAATCTTCAGATTAATTGAATTGCTAAAGTTAGTAGAGTCGCACGGAGACACTAAAAAATGGCGCATGTCAGAAATTCCTTTTATCTTGGACTTTAGTGAGGGAATCCTAACATTCTGTAATGACACCTTTTGTCTTGTGAGGACCACTAGAAATCTTCCTTAATTTCAGCGCTTTTTAACTTGAAAAGCAACTAATGAATATTTCATCTATCACAGAATTCATTAGTAGCACCTGTGTCCTTTAATTTTTCAGTGTCAAAGGAAATAGCTTTTATTTAATAAAAGCTAACTCAGCACAGTTGAGTTGATATACTTCTAAAGTACGTAGTACTCAACTTTTCCTACTCTAAACCATAACTTAATTAATTGCTCCAAAACTGAGTTATTTTCCCTTAAATAAACTCTAGTGAGCTTCATTAATTAAGAGTATACTTAGTGCTCAATTAATTTCACTATCCTAGTCAGTTGGCTATTTCCAAAACATAAAAAGTACTGTGAGGTACTATTAACTTGGGTTCGACAATCTCCCCCATTTTGGACAGATAGCAAACCAGGTATTAGAAGAAGTTAATAGAATGAGTAGTTTAGAGATATCGAAAATACCTGAAAAGCGATGTAAGACTCCCTTGCGCTGAGTGACCTTCCTTAGTCAACTTAAACTCCCCCGTACTGAGTGAGTTTTCTTCAAGTAGCTCAACTCCCCCATACTTAGAGAATTTTTTTTTCTTCGAGACTTTGTCTTACTTTAGCTTTGCTTCAAGGTTGGTCTATTGTATGAGTTCATGCATACTATTTTCAACAAATAGCAGAAACATACATAAAACATAAAATGAAAGTTTAGAAGATCTTAACTTGAAGTAGGAACTTGTAATTTTTATTAATAAAAAATTGACTTAGTCAGTACATTATTTATGTCCTGAAATAAGATTACATACTTAAGTCCTATTACAAGTTCTTGAAAAATACAAGGAATATGGCCTATACTACTTTCTATGTACAAAAAAGGAAGAGCCAGCAGTCTTATCATGGTTGGATTTGGGATATTGCTACTGAGGAGGCTTGAGATGAAACGGTTGCCTTGGAAGAGATTCCTTATTGAGATTCGTCATTCGGATAGCATCTTCAGCTACCTTCTCCCCCTTTGCTATCTAACCTTGCATAATTTGTTCAAGGTAGGCATTGAAGGCATCGAGGGTAACTTTGAAGTTCTCTTGCTGGCTGATGATTTACAGGGATATCTCTTGCTCTAGTTACTTTTTGCCTTCAGTGGTATGAAAGTCTTGATCATTAAGTTCACTAAGAAGAAGATTGTGACATTTGGAGAGGTACACAATCTGCTCAAATCCTTAACATGTGAACTACTAAAAGCATTGAAGAAGGCCTTAGAAGTCCGTTGTAGTCAGTGCAATCTTCAATTACACCTCATATCGAGTACTTTGAGACCAATAGATGATATACACTTTGCAGTGTAATCAATTTCATTACATCCAAGTCACCCATCTTCATTAGAGTATTAATGTTCTTTTACAGATCTTCCACTTTGAGCTCGATGACATTCAACTTTGTTTGAATAGTCATTATGTTCTCTAGGCACAAAGACTCTGTAGCAGGCAAACTGGGAGTATGCAAGTCTAGAAAAATCTTCCCCATGGCAGTTTCAAGAAACTTCTACAAGGAGGAGACTTTATCGGTTATGTGCTTATTGACCTTTTGCTGGATGGTGTCCATTTTGGTATGTAGAGAGTCAAGGTTGATGACAGGGGCCTTATCCATCTTTATTGATATGTCCTTCAGCAACTTCACCATTTCATCTTATTTGTTATCATTAAGCAGCATGAACTTAGACTGAGTCTCAACCAGCTTTGCGATGCTGTGGCCAACATCCTTTATAGTTTCCACCTCTTTGGAGACGTTCTCGATCTTATGATCAGTTAGTCTTTTTATTTTGGCCAGCTTCTCACCTAGTTTTTGGATCTGTGTAACTTGAGTAGCCATGTTGGTACTCAAAAGACTCAGCTCCTCAATAGCAGCATCCACACTACCCTTTATCTTTCTTGCAACAGCATTAGCCATTACAATAGATGTGGGGATAAATGTGATTGCTGCCCCAAGATGGGCTGCAGAATCTGTCAACCCTATGAGAATTAGAGCCATCTTATCCACAAAACTTTTGGCACTCTCTTTTTCCAAATGACTTTGAATAGCCAACAAGCTACACTGGATCCTCTCAAACTCTTCAAAGTATAGAGATTCATTGGAACACTTGTGTTCTATTCAAACTCAGGCAATTTTACCTTCGGTCTGGAGGACTAGTTCATCAATTTATGAGCGTGTAGCCCTTTGCTTACTGCTCCATCTAACTCAGTAGTTGTCTTAAGTGTAAGGAATTTCTTCCTAGCTAACAATCTAATTTCTACTAAGAAAGACACATCACCCAAATCCTCGTAGATTGGCTCTCTGCTGGGTTCAGTTGCTTCAAGGGTTGCAAAATTTTCATTAGCAGTTTGACCACTTATTTTTCCCTAATGAGCGTAGTTCTCAACATTAGGAACTTCCTTAACCAGAGGGGTTAAGGGGGTAGAGGATGGGTTTGAAGAAGAGGGTGGTTTAGAAGTTTTTACAATTGAAGAAGTTTGGGGAATATTTTAGTTAGAGTGGAATAAAAGGTACAAGGGATATACAAGGAATGGTTTGAGGTTGAGAATTTACAAGATAAGAATGGGTAGAAGGATTATTTACTGATGAGTGACTTAGACAAAAAGAGTAATGGCTCTTTATGGGTGAAGAAATATGAATGGGTAAGTTTTGTGTATGAACAGGTGAAGAAGGGATATGAATGGGAGAATGTACAATATTGAAAGGAGGAGAATTTACAGAAGGTTTTTCAGTATCTACAGGAGTAGAAAATGAGGGATTTGAAGGATTTATTAGAGAAGAGGGGGTAGGGATTGTAAGAACCTCTAGGTTAGTTGTTTGACCCAAGGATTGGTCAGCTTGAGGTCGCTCATGCTGAGTTGATGATTCCTCAACACAAGTAAAAAGAGGGTGTGGGGATGTTGGATTCCTAAGGATTAGACTCCTTAGAAATAAGGGAGAGGGTGTCTCCAACATCCTCCTCTCTGCTCACCATTTGCACATTGCGTTGCAGGGGCATGTTGGTGGTAGAATGCTTGTGCTGAGTACCCTTAACTTTGGCAAATACTTCTTGAACTTCAGCTGCAACATTAGGACTTTGAGTGTCCTCTTTTCTTGAATTTTTGGCCTCGCCCTTGTCCTTTGATTCTTCAGAAAACACCAATTAGCACTTTCTTTGGTGTAGGGACTCATCAACCTCTACCAATTCTTCTTATTCCTCTGCCTGCTGCTCAGCAAGAACTTGGCCTCTGCTTCTCTTTGGGTGTGGGTTTTAGCCTTCAACTACCTTCTTTATCATTGAGACTAAGTAGGGGCCTCATCGGCTTTGGATTTTGCAGGGCTTTCCCCCTTAGCCTTGGAGGAAGCAGCCTTTTGCTTGGGAGAGGAGGTGGTGGTGACCTTCTCAAGGATTCTGGATATGGGAGCCTTGTTAGAATCATTACTATCATTGAAATCCACCATAAATATATCTTCATCCTCCTTCAGGATGTCCATAGGCACTACTATCGGTACACATTTAAGCTTGCGCTTTTGCTATGCTTTATTATACCTAGTATGCACCTGATTGTGAACTAGTTTGCTTAAGTGCACCATTTCAAATCGCTTCTTTACAGGTAAAACAATGTCACCTGACTCCCCCAAAAACTGAGTTTTATCCACTTTCGCTACCCTAATAAGTTCGGTTCTGAGGTAACCTTAGTGATATATGGTAGTTAACTTTGTCAAATGGTGAAGGATCACCACTAGCTGATTCAGCTTTTTACCCTCTACCATATGGTAGACCACACACCTCTCAAAGTATGTGCAACTAGTCATAGAGTCTGTTTTTTGTAGTAGTAGCTTCGCCACCAATTCATGGCACATCCTCGCGGTCCAACTCATGACACTGGCTACTATCTCCCCTGAAATGTAGTTCGCTGGGAGCTCCCAATCTTCAAGGATGATAACAACATCTTCATCACCAGTTCTTCTAAGTTGAGTGCCCTTATTAGGTATTTTAAGGATGATCCCAATTAATCTAGCGTAGATGACGGTTGATACACCTACAAATCCATCATTAGAACATCATCAAACCCCTGGATGGTGTAGAGGTTTAAGTAGAAAGCTCTTATGAGTCCTGTTATTGTAGGACCCTCCATTTTAGAAACGAACTCAGGTGTTGCTACTTGATGATCCTGTGCATGGTCTTATTTAGCAGCAACCCTTCATAGTCCACATCATAGACTGGACCAAAGTCAAGATTATCCACCCATTCCACCTTTATGAAAAGGGTTCCCTCTTGCAGGGTAAGCTTCTCAATTTTCCCTTCACCATTGACAATGATCTTCATTGAAGTAGTGCTCTTGAACCTAAATGTTGTTCGGGTAATCTACATTTGAGAGGATTGAAAAGATGAATTGAAAGAGAAGAAGAATTAGGGTTTGAATGGTTTGATATCAAAATTCAGAAAGCAAGTAACCATCTCTCTTCCACTGCTTTTATTGACCTCAAAATCTCTCAGGGGTAAGTGGAGCTACCACAGCTCAAGATGAAAATGAACACTATGATTTGTGTTATATTAACCTCCTTAGAAAAATGCTAAGATTTGATGAAAATGGTTACTATTCAAATGCATGTCTTTTTGAAAACGTAGAGGTTTTAAAATTAACAACAAAATAGTTCCTCACACTGTTACATTAAAATACTAACTGTATTATCCACGTGTCTTCTCTAGGTTTGATCTCTAATACTTAGCCAAAATTTTGAGAATTTCATCTTCCTTCTTCTTCTTCAACATGGATTAGCCATACCAATTAATTAACTCAGAATGTAGAATTACTCTTTTGGCAATGGCTTGGTGAAAAGGGCAACACGTTGTTCTTCATAAGGAATATACTCCAGCTTAACATCTCCTCGTAGTAAATGATCCCTAATGAAGTGATGTCTAATGTTCACATGATTCATCCTACCATGCATAACTAGATTTTTTGATAGGTCAATTGCACTCTTATTATCACACTTAACTTCAAGATAATTTGACTTTATACCATAATCTTCCAACTGCTGCTTAATCCATAGCAGTTGTGCTACACAACTTCCTGCTTCCATGTACTTAGCTTCAGCTAGACTCAACACAATAGAAGTTTGTTTCTTAATGTACCATGAGACAAGACACTCTCTAAGGAAATTACATCCTCTTGTTATACTTTCCTCTCGAGCTTATCTCTACCATAATCAACATCTGTGAATCCCCTAGGAGTGAAATTTGAGCTACTAGGATACCACACACCTGCTTCAATTAAGCCTTGCAAGTACCTGAGAATTCTCTTAATAGTAGCTAAGTGAGATTCTTTAGGATCAACTTGATAACGAGCACAGTAGCACACAACATACTATATGTTTGGCCTACTAGTTGTGAGATAAAGAAGAGAGCCAATGATTCCTCTGTAGAACTAGTTGTCCATAGGTATTCAAGCTTCATATTTACTCAGGATAGTATTTGTAGCCATAGGAGTCGACATTGCCTTTGAATGTTCCATATTAAATTTCTTTAGGACTTCTCTTGCATACTTAGCCTGATTGATGAAAATTCCATATTCAGTATGGTTGATTTGAAAACCAAGAAAGAAATTGAGCTCTCCCATCATAGACATTTCGAACTCGCTCTTCATTTACTTGCTGAACTCCTTGCATGGCTTCTCATCAGTTGCTCCAAATATGATATCATCAACATATATTTGGACAAGCAATGCATTTTCCTTTCTTCACCTAATAAACAAAGTTGTATATGCTTTTCCTCTTTCATAACCTTTGTTGATGAAAAAATTGGTCAACCTCTCATACCAAGCTCTAGGAGCTTGCTTCAATCCATAGAGAGTTTTCTTCAATTTGAAGATATCCTCAGGATTCTTCAGATCTTCAAAGCATAGAGGTTGGCGAACATAGACTTCTTCTTCAAAGAGTCCATTCAGGAATGCACTCTTAACATCCATTTGAGACAATTTGAAGTTCATATGAAAAGCGAAAACACACATGATTCGGATTACTTCGAGCTGGGCTACAGGAGCATAAGTCTCATCATAATCGATTCCTTTTTGCTGATTGTAGCCTTATGCAACAAGCCTAGCTTTATTCTTAACAATAGAGCCATCTTCATCTAGCTTGTTCTTGAAAACCCATTTTGTTCCAATAATTGATTTCCCTTTTAACTTCGAAACTAGATCCCAAACATCATTGCGCTTAAACTTATCCAGCTTCTATTGCATTGCAATCATCCAATAATCATCTCCTTCCGCATCTTCAAACTTCTTGAGTTTGATTAGTGAAATGAAGGCTGGATAACTCATCATCCTGCTAAGCTGACCTCGCATCATCACTAGATTATGAACATCAGCAATTATGCTATCTAGCGGATGATTGCGATGAACTCTAATCTCTCTTAGAAGACTCGGATAAACTGCTAGAGGATCTACAATGGGGTGTTGAGGTGGAGGTTGATCTTCACCATCGTTGAAGTTGATAGAAAGATCCTCCTCATCTTTGGTTTCCTCAGCTTCAGGTTCTTATGTTGGGTTGGGTAGCACAGAGAGTGGCATACTGAGTGGATCTGCTTGCTCAGGTACTCCTTTATCTTCATCATATGGACGTTTTTCGACATTGTTAGTTTCATCGAAATCCACATGCATAGACTCGTTTAAAAGGTTGATTCTTTTGACATATATTCTATATACCCTGCTATTAGTTGAGTATCCTAGAAAGATAGCCTTTAGGATCAAACTTAACTAACTGCTCCTTGGTGTTAAGAATAAAGCACCTATAGCCAAAAGATTTGAGATGACCAATCTTAGGCTTATGCCCTCACCAAAGCTCATATGGTATCTTCTCAAGAATTTGGCGAATTAAAAACCTATTCAAGATGTGACAGGCTGTGTTAACAGCTTCTCTCCAAAAGTACTTTGGTAGATTGTTATCACTTAGTATGGTTTGAGCCATTTCAACTATGGTTCTCTTCTTTCTATCTACAACCCCATTTTGTTGAGGAGTATAGGGAGAAGAGAAATGGAAATTCTCGAATTCACGTCCATGATCACTGCGGATTCTACTAATTTTAGATCCTATTTCATTCATTATCTAGTTACTAAGCTTGATAAAAGATTCATAAATCTCATCTTTGCTACTTAGTAAGACTACCCAAGTGAATCTCATGAACTCATCCACAACCACCAACAAAAATCTCTTACCACCCATGCTCATTAGCTGAACTGGGCTGAAAAAATCCAAGTGGAGGAGCTCCAACAAACACTTAGTTACTACGTGATTAATTTACTTAAAGATTTCTTAACTTGCTTACCTAGTTGGCAAGCTGAGCATAGTTTATCCTTTTCAAGCTGAGCATAGTTTATCCTTTTCAAAGCTGATGCTAGGTAAACCCAGAACCATTTACTTTTTGGATACTTTAGACAGAATGTTCATATATATATGACCCAACCTTCTATACCAAAGCCACGAATTGTCCTCCTTAGATAAGAGAGACACATTAGTGGAGCCTATAGATAAATCAATCATATATACATTATTGATTTGAGGAACAAAGATAATAGTAGAATCAATCTCACAATCAATTATTGAGCATCCTGCTGAGTCGAATATAACCTTTCTTCCTTTTTTGTAGAGCTAGGATACATTAAGCAAGTTGAACTTCAGACCCTTGAAAAGAGAAACCTCTTTGATTGAAGGAGAGACACCGACAGTGCCTCAACCCACAATCTTAGCTTTCTGGCTATCTCCAAAACTAACACTTCCATTTCTTTTGGGCTCCAATGAGATGAACTAGCTTTCATCTCCCATCATATACTTTGAGCATCCACTATCCAGATACCACATTCGAGAGTCATCAGCAGATCTAAGGCTCACCTACAAAATAGTTACATTTTCTTAAGTACCCATGCTTTTGAGCTAGGTCCTCCCTTGTTAGCAGTGCTTAAATTAGACCAGTCGTACTCATCATAATAATCATTTTTGTGCCTACAGAGAACTATGGCATGTCCACCTTTCCCATAAAAACCTCACACCATTTTTGGTTTGGGCTTGCTCGCTTTCTTCTTTTTAGAGGAATTCTTCCTCTTAGAATTGCGAGTTTGGTTACTCAGAGGTTGACTATTGGATAGAGGAGGAACCCCTTTCTTCTTCAAAGCCATTATCTTAGCAGTCAACTCATCTAGTTGTGTAGTGAGCTTGCGGATTAAACATTCTTAATACTCAGCTTTTTCATGAAGAAAGCGGATATTAAGCGATAAGGAAGCACTAGTGTCTTCTAAATCATCCCTTCTCCTCGCTAACTCCTTGATGTTCTTCATAGACTTGCTTGTTAGTTTCATACCATCAAAGAGAGCTTGGGCAAAATTCTTCCATAGATAAGAGAATTTCAAGATGTACCTCAGCTTCAGGAGCCTTTCCCTTGTTACTCTCATCTTCAGAGTTAGTAGTGGATTGATCTCTACGAAGGTAGATGCTGAGCCTTCAGTCCTTCGATCTTGAATGGTCATCAAATAGAGGTTGGTTGAATCAGTTGCTTCCTCATCAAACAACGAGGATTCTTCCGAATCACTCTAGGTGGTAGCAAGTGCCTCATTATTCTTGGAGAACCTCTTCTTGAATCTATCCTTCTTCACCTTAGGACAACTGGACTGGATATGGTTTTTCTCTCCATAACTGAAGCTTTTGATATCTTCGTTGTAGTCATTTTTGGGTCCTTCCTCAGCTCCATGCCGGTGCAGAGTTGACTTGGTTTTAGCGAGAAACTTCTTCTTGTTGAACTTCCCATCCTTCTTAATGAAGCGTTTGAAACGCATGGTTAGAAGGGCCATTCGCTCATCAGAGTCAGAAATAGTGGACTCATAAGCTGAATAAGCTTTCAGGATAATGGATTTTCCCTCTCTCTCCTTACCTCGACTCCTCTTGGAGTCATCAAAATACTTTCTTAGAGACATCTCATGAGTCGGCAAGGTGTATATCAACTCATCATAGCTGTAGGTTTCTAGGTCATGAGCCTCCTCGATAGCACTCTTCTTGGAGTCCCACTCTAGAGTAAGAGTGTGCAGAATCCTCTTTATGAGCTCCTCTCCAGTGAACTACTTCCCCAATCTCTTTAGTTTATTAACGATGTTAATGAACCTAGTATTCATGCTTTGAAAACCCTCGCTGTCGCCCATGGAGAACATCTCTTACTCCCTTAGCATGAGATTGATCTTTGACTCCTTGACCTTATCGGTCCCCTCATAGGTAATCCCCAGTTTCTTCCAGATTTCCTATGTTGTCTAGCATCTTGAGACCCTGTTGAACTCAGTAAGATTTAATGCACAGTGTAAGTAATTAATCGTTGTGGCATTCTCTTTGAGAAGACTTAGATTAGCATCGTCATACTCCTTGGGATCTACTTAAACACGCACTCCATTCCTCACGACTGTGGGAACTCTTGGGCCAAGCTTGATAGCAAGCCAAGCCTGCATACTTTGGGACAGGATGGAGTATTTCATGCCATTTTTCTAGAGAGTATACTGATTACCATCAAATAAGGGTGGTCACATAACAAACATTCCCTCTTTAAGAAGAATTGTATGATCGGAATTGGAACCGTAGTTGTTCTAAGCCATTTATGGATCTTAACTCGAAGATGATTAATCTAAAAGTTGAGCAATTGCTCTAATACCACTTGTTGGTCTTTAGACAGTTTGTAAACAACTACAGAGAGGGGGGAGAATGTGAATCTTGGTTACTTTTTGAGATATGTAAAATTTTGTTTCTTCAAGTTAAGTTTTTATATGCGTGTGGAGTATGCGTGGTGAGTTGTGATATAAAAACTATATAAACTGCTCAGCTTTGTTTGTATAGTTGATCTTAAATCTATTACTGAGTACTCGACTCAACTTAGGATTGGTTTTTCAAACAAATCATAGAAAAAAGATAAGATGATTTATAAGCAAGACACAGTAAAAGCTAAAAGCACAAGTTCATAACTTCAACACCTGAATTTTATCCTAGTTCAACCCCGAGCCTACCTCTAATCCCAGGATACCTTTTCCGAGCTTAAATCCACTAGTATTTGTTCCTTACTTAGGCAGAGCAGCCTTTACAACGGGTACACACACTTTTATAAAAAGTACCTTCTTTTCTAACTACTGCTCAACTCAGTTTGGGTACCCTTCTTAAACTGACACTCAAATTTGAATAAAAGATTGCAAACTGAATTCAACTTATAAAAATGTTGAATCCTTACAATGTTAAATCTAAGTATTTTTCTCTATTACAAATTGATTTGGAATTGATGTTTGCTAATTGCTTGATTTGGGAATTTCTTGAAGTTGTGAGTAATTTCACATAGTTGCAGCTCTATAAGAAATTCGAGGTGGTTCACCAAGTTTGAACTTTTACTTCAATCTTCTATTTATACTTGAAGCTTTGTGAAGTAGCTGTTGTAAAATTTTCGAAGTCGCTAAACTTCAATTTCTCTTCTCTTCATATCTTTCGAATCTTCTGGTTGGAGACAGATTCCAAGACGTTTAGAGATAGAAATTTGAACTTTGAGGTGCGATAAAATACTATTGATAAAATCATGTTTGTCGTCAAACAATTTGATTGAGAGAGGTGGGCGAGAATGCAACATGGAATCTTCAGATTGATTGAATTGCTAATGTTGGCAGAGTCGCCCGGAAAAACTGAAAAACGGTGCATGTCAAAATTTCCTTTTATCTTGGAGTTTAGTGAGGGAATCTTGACATTCCATACTAACACCTTTTATCTTGCAAGGATAACTGGAAATCTTCCTTAATTATAGCCCTTTTTAACCTAAAAAGTAACTAAAGAATATTTTGTATCTCATAGAATTCATTAGTAGCACGTGTGTCCTTTAATTCTACAGTGTCAAAGGAAACAACTTTTAATTAATAAAAGCTAACTCAGCACAGCTGAGTTGATATACTTCTAAACTACATAGTACTCAGCTTTTCCTACTCTAAGCCATAACTTAATTAATTACTCAACAAATTGAGTTGTTTTCCCTTATACAAACTCTAGTTAGCTTCATTAATTTAGAGTATACTTAGTACTAAATTAATTTTCTATCATAGTCAGTTTGCTATTTCCAAAACATTAAAGTACTGTGAGGTACTATTATCTTGGGTTCTACAATTCAATCTTCTATACATCATTTGTATATAATGGGATTTATTATTCATTAAGGGGTGTGGGTTTTTTACTATATTAACTTATATTTATATATCACAACATTTTACTAAATCGGTGACCATTTTGTGTTTAGAAATGAAGAATATAAAAAAATAATTTTTGTGGCTTTCATGTGCATATAGAGATTATATATTTTGCTCTACGATGAGTTTTGAAAGATATATACATTGCATGTATGTTCATGTTTCCCACTTTCAAATTGAGAGTGCAGAAGTTGTTTAATACTATGAGGAGCTACCAAATATATTTTAATGACAGTGCCTAGCACAACTCAACTTATCATCATTAAAGGTTACTTAACATATTTTATAATTTATATTATAGTGTCATATTCTTTGAATGCTCATTTTTAGATATATCCTTAGAGGAATTCAATTTCCATTTCAATAATATTTTCTTTTAATGTTCTTGCTTTTGAGGAAAGCTTCCATTCTTCTAGAAATTCTGAGGAAACTTTCTAATCTTCTTTTCAAATCTCCTCAACTTCCTGGTCAACATAGTGATTTATTTGTCCTCATCATATAGTCTTTTATCTTAAAATTCAACCTTGAAAATAATGAACTTTTTACCTTCAGCTTTAGCTTTATCCTTTTTTTGGAAGTTTTTCTTCGAGATTTGATGAGTGACTAAAGATCTAATTAGCTCATCATACTTAAAAGTGGTGAGATCTTGAGCTTCCACGTAGTTGTTTTCTTGGACTGTCAGTCTTTGGCTAGGCTTTTGAGGATTTTATTTACTTGTTCTTCTTTTGAGAATAGTTTTCCCATCCTCTTGAGTTCATTGATTATATTTGTGATTCTGGCATTCATGCTGGAAATTGACTCATTCTCCTCCATAAAAAACAGCTCATAATTACAGAAGTTCTGGTTGATCTTTGATTCTTTGACTTTATCAGTCCCTTCATATGTAACCTCTAGTTTCTTCCTGATTTCTTGGGCACTCTCACATCTTGAAATTTTGTTATAATTTGCAGCATCTAAAGTGCAATAAAGAAAGTTAATTGCAGCAAACTTACTTTGTAACTTCTTCATATCAGAGTCAAATCACTTTCAAGTTTTTGGGTGGTTACTTCATCCATGATCATTATGGGTATGTATGGACTATTGGCTATAGCTAGCCAAGCATACATATGTTGGGATTAGACAAAGATTTGTATCCCATATTAATCTAAATGTGTAACTTTGTCTAAAGAATTAGGGATGTCTGCACACAAAGATATCTTTTGGGAGTATATGTGTTGTCTGGTTACTAGGGAGATGTTTCATGTACTTTTCACCTATTTTTACAGGATCGTTGATTCAAGATTAGTTATATCTTTTGGTGAGTACTACTCTAATACAAGTTGTTGAACTAGTCGGGTGATTTAATAAGGCAAAGGTGGTGAATGATTCTTTTTTGAGTTTTCACTAACCTTGGAGGCTTTCTGGAATTTTCTTCTGATGCAACTTAATTTGTTCGATTTCTCAGATGTTGTCCTCTTAAGTAGTCTCTTTTAGTTTGATTAGTTTGTAGTTAATGGATATGAATGTAATAGATAGTATTTAAAGTAAGAGATTTCAAACAAGGACTTTTTATCCCTATTCATCCTCTACCTAATCGAGTCCTTGGAATTAGTGTCCAAACTTTTATCCTTTGATGATTCTCCTTTGGGTCAAGAACAAACCACTACAAGGCTGACTTGTTGATAAGAGTATCATCTTTCATTCGTCAGCTACTAAGCTTTACCAATACAAGAGTCTCATTTGATTGTATCTAGGCTATAAGATATTATCATGAACACCAAAAATATCATTCATCCATATCTAGATGTTTACAATTTTCAATTACATTAGTTTTTAGCTTTCGAACTTTGTTTTAGTAAGACTCTATTACAAAGGATTTGAAATGAAGATTTGCTTAAGGCTTGAAGTGAAGTAGTGAGAATATTTTATAGCTTGAATGCTCTTCAAATTGAATAGTGCTTCACCGAGTTCCTCTATCAGAAATTTTCTCCTTTATATATGCTTCGCAAGTATTTGTTAATCTTAGACTGTTGTATAAACCTTCCCGTTATCACCTGCAGATGAAGCCTTTAAATCTAAAGGAGATTAAGGACATGTTTAGCACAATGATCCGTGCAATTTAAATCTATTAAAATGAGGTTTAGATGTTGTGAATAGGCCTTCACACAAGTTTCTTAGGGAGATTGTCCCATCAATACTTATTGTCTACTATAGAGAAATTAAACCAACATTGTCTCCTTGTCAACATCAATAGGTCTTTTTCAGGTGCAACAATTTTTAGCACCATGGAATTAAAAAAGAGATGGTAAAGGTTAACTCACGTGATAGTTTGGGATTGTTTCTCAAATCATTTGAAATAAATATCCCTCATTTAATTTGTCCTTAAATAAATGTAATCTCGGAGGATACTCACCTCTAAGATAATTCTTCTAGCTTTTGAGACTTGTATCTTCTGATGTAGTAGTCTTTATCTTCTAACGCATTCCTAGTTTTTAATGTAGTCTTTATCTTCTGATGCAAAGCCAACTTTTGATACATTCAATATTGATTACTTCTTAACTAGCTCGTTAGATAGGTCTTTGCTGTGTAGTAAGAATTATAACATCTTCTAAGTTCAAATATCAACAATCTCCCCCATTTTGATGCTTACAAGAGAACTTTCTGTAGAATTATAAGTCTTTGGTAGCTTTAGTTTGATCTTTTAAAATTGCTCCCACATAATCTTAGGTTTGATCTAAGACTACTTGACCTTGACATAGTTTCTTGAAATAGATGTTAAAGAACTCTAATTTTTGTATTAATGATGATTAAAGTAGTTTATTTAATGAATAAGTAATTGCAAGCAAAAGTACAAGTAGGGAGCATGAAAATAAAACTACCTAATATAATCTAGCTATCTCTTTGTGGTTTTCTTCCTTGGTTATCTTCTCCATAGCTGTGGAGGTCTTTAATATTGTTGCTGCTGAGGTGGATTTACTTCATCAATGTCCATAAGCTCATCTTTGGGTTGTGCTTGTAAAGATGAGATTGGATTTTTTTGGAGGAAATACAAAAACCAGATCTCTACTTTGAGATTTGCTTGAAGTACTAGCTTCACATTTGGCTCTTCCATTAATTCTCATACTTTAGAGACACCTTCTCCCCCTAATTGTAAGGAACAATGAAATCTTCAAGAGAATTTGCAAAATGTTGAAGGAACTATTTGAAGTCATAAGAAACTGTTTGAAATTTGGGCACAATATCATCACTATACTCTACTATAACTTCATTGATAAAAGGATATAGAGTCTTCATCATGATGATTTACTGTTGGTGTGTCCAAAGACCAGATGAAATGAAGAAATATGTAAATCTTTAGAGGAAGGGTACAATATAGCATTCATTCTAGTTTAATGGAGGCCCTTAGAGAGACAATGACCCAAACCCTCTAATGCATTATCGAAGCTAGTATGTAATAATAGAAGATGAGGAGATATTTTGATTTAAACTGTAGTTTTCATCTCACATAAAGTCCTCCCCAGAACGTCTCCAAAGTCTGAATAGAATGCAATTCACTTGAAACTATTATCCGCACAAGGGGAGAGAAGAATTTCTTCAATAGCTCCCCCATGTTGATATCAATGTACACCTTGGCGGAGTTTAAATATTCTACAATCTCCATAATCGTGCTCTTAAAATATTGCATAATCTCCATAAGCATGGTGACCTATGTGTGGAATGGGGATTTCCCCATCCCACATTGCTAATAGGGGAGGTCTTTCGCTCCTCTTCTCCCTCTATAAAGGAGTCTTCTCCTCTTACAATGCACTTCAGTTTAGCCTTTCTCATCTAAACTTGACTTCTTTCTTGTGAATTATTTTGATATCCTCCAAGAATTTCTCTTTCATTTGCAAGAATCTTTTTGGTGGCTTATTCCATTTTTAGAGAAGAGCATTCGTAGTTGTTTTCATGTTGGTCCACTGGTGGTTTAGTAGCCACTTATTAATTAACAAGTTATCCCTCTTAAGGAGGTTTTGGTCGGTGGGGTTTGTGTGGACTATTCATGGAGGCTATACTACTTTGGAGTCTAATGCTAATGGAATTCTATTAACTGGTCTAAGGGATCACTCTGCTACAACAAGGGAAAGGCACACATCAATTGGTAATGCTTTATCTATGGAATGTTTTAGTTAAGATTATATCAATCATGTCATGCTTAGGATTTCCTTTTATGTTAATTTTATGTTTTGAAATTCCATCATGCTAATTCGTATGTTCATTACCTGTATAGATTAACCAGCAGTGGTATTAGAGCCTGCCTTATGCTATGGATGATTGATTATGATAAATTGAAACATGATTTCCTATGAATTGATTAAAGTATGATATACATGACTTATGTTTCAATTCCTTTTATAAAAAATATTGTGATAATTAGATTAAGGTTTTTGCTCAAACTTAGATTAGGTGATTATTATAAAATTAACAATGTTTTACTACATGTGTAAATACTTTAAATTGAGGGACATAAAGTATTTCACTCGATTGAAAGAAAAAAATCTTTAAATCATAATTTTCTATGGTATATGGAATCAAAGTACCCGTGGTTATTTTGGCAATGATTGGATTTGGCTACCCATTCACTTAAGGGGGCCTCTCCCCCCTGGAAATCTCCATTGGTATTAGGTTCAACATACCAAAGGGAATTTTATGACTTAGTCGATTTCTAGTATGGGAATTCAATTCCGGATATGGTTTTACAGCTATAGTTTTAATTATGAAATTAAAACTTATAGACATAAGTGCAAGAGCTTAAACATGGACCTTGTTTATTTGCATGCTATGTGGAGTCTTGGCATAATGGTATAATTATGATGTACCAGTGTTGAGCATGATCCCTTAGATTAATATTTCCCTATAGCCCAAAATTATAGTTATTATTATCATATAGAATGCTGAGTCCTAGACTAGTGTGAGACTAGCTACACTAATTAAATCCCTACAATAATATTAAGGTTATAAATAGTCTTCCTATCATAAGTCTGTGATACAAACCATATTAACGAATGTAAGACCATGTATAACATTTCTTCCCTTAACAATCTTTAACCACCAGACTAGATGGGGTTAAAGCCTTAACCAAACTGAGTGAGTTATCCATATCATTGGAGCTAATGCTGAATTGGAGATGTATTTGAGGAGTTGTACAATTGGGTACACACGTCTTGAGAAAGAGAGCTCAAATGGATTAGAAATTGCATGAAATGCAAATGGATGGGTTCCAACCATGGTTATCTATTGTTGCTTTACTTGCTACAGTGGGGGTCACCTTAGATGAGTTATGGATGCTACCTAAAAAGGAAAATGGTTCAACCATAATTCCTGAATTCAATAGAAGGGGTTAATTAAATGTGGATAAAAATAGTAGGAAAGATGTGTTTAATTAAAGACCTTATTTTAAACGAGTGTACATATACTAATGTCTAAACAATATTTATCTTATATGTAGGTTCAACAATGAATCAAAACATAAACCTTCACTTTATTATTGAAAATAAATTAGATGGCTCCAACTTTACTAATTTGTTCAGGTCGATGAGGACTGCCCTCAAATTTGAAAGGATATCTTATGTTTTAGATGAGCCCTCTATGATGAACTTGATACTGATGAAATTGCTAATGAATATGAGGCATGGGAGAAATACTGAAAGGATCATGAAATGAAAACATGTATAATATTGGTAACTATGAATTCAGATCTTCATAAACAATACGAGAGTATGGATTTAATTACCATGATTCTCCATCATTAGGTGCTCTTCTCAGAGTAAGTAGATCCGAGAAATTTGATACATAAAAACTCTTTTTTGGAACCTAAGATGCATGCTGGCACTTCAGCACCACAACATGCTCTTAGACTATTAGGTTACATAGAGAAGCTTACTCGACTAGATTTTGTGATGGATCACGAATTATGTGTAGATCTCATTCTTGCTTCATTGATTAATATTTACTCACAATTTTTTATTAATTATTATGTAAACAAGATTGACTCTACACTACCTGAGTTAGTTAGCATGCTAAAAATGGTGTAGCCTAAGATTCGAAAGGATCCAAAGGCCTTACTTTTGGTTCAGAAAAACAAACCTTCCAAGGGTGGGTTCCATATTAGAAAGGGTTTAAGTGTTAAAGAAGAAAGTTAAGAAAGGAATTGAAAATGTCTGCTTTTGATGTGGTAAATGAGGTTACTAAAAGAAGGATTGCAAGGATCAAATTTGTGAATAAGTAAAGAAGAAGCCAAGTGAGGTATCTACTTCAAGTATGTTCAAGATATAAAATTTCTCTCCAGTTCTTTCTGAGTCTACATGGGTATTGGATACTAGTAGTGGTACTCATATCTATACTTCTGTGCAGGGGTTACGGAACTGTAGGGGCCTTGCAAAGAGGGAATTGGACCTAAGATTTAGAAATGGAGCATGGTTTACTGCAACAACTGTGGGGACATATAGCCTTCGTTTTCCTAGTGGTCTTGTTTTAGTTTTGAACAATTGCTGCTACATTCTTATCGTTACTAAGAATATTATTTATGTTGTGTGTTTAGCAACAAAGGGATTTGAATTTTTATTCTCTAATAATAAATGTCAAATTCAATGTGATATTATTCTTTATGCTTGTGGAATGTGTTTGACTGGCGTTTATATTTTGGATACTAAAATTGTAATTCTTAATATGAATATTTCTAAGAAACTGAAGTTAGATAATACAAATCTTCATACTTGTGGCATTGTAGTCTAGGCCATACAAATGAGACTCACTTAACTAAGTTACACAAATGTTGAGACTCAAGCCCAATGGAATGGGAATCCTATGCGGCTTGCAAACCTTGTTTAAAAGGAAAGATGACAAAAGAAACCTTTCAAATGAAAGGGTCACCATGTAAAAAGTACTTTAGAAATAATACATTTCGATGTATGTGGTCTAATGAGTGTTAAGACACATGAAGGTTTTGTCTATTTCATAACCTTTATCGGTGATTAGTCATGGTATGGTTATTTTTACCTTATGAGGCGCAAGTCTGAAAGTTTTGAGAAATTCAAAGAGTTCAAAATTGAAGTAGAGAAATAGCTTGGGAAAAGTATTAAAACACTTTGATCCAGTTGAGGTGGTGAATATTAAGCGAAGAGTTTCATGATTGTCTAAGGGATAATGGTATTTTATCCCAATGGGTACCTCCTTAGACACCCCAACACAATGGAGTTTCAGAAAGTAGAAATAGAACCCTACTCAATATGGTTTAATCCATGATGAACCGAGAAGAACTCAGCAGATCCTTTTGTGGTTATGCACTTGAGAGTGCAGTTTATATTCTAAACAGCATGCCCTCAAAATCAGTTGATCAAACACCATATGAAATGTGGTATGGTAAGAAACCATCTGTTTCTCACTTGAGAGTGTGGGGATGTCTTGTTTATGTAAAGAGGACAAGTTTGGATAAGCTGGTTACTAAGTCTGACAAGTGTCTGTTTATAGGTTACCTTAAGGAGACTATGGGTTATACCTTTTATGATCCAAAGGAACAAAGGGTACTTATTTCTAGGAATGCTCAATTCCTCAAGAAGGAATACGTACTTACAAAAGTTGGTAAGAGAAATCTAGAGCTAGGTGGTCAAGAGGATCAAACTAAAAATCAACTGATTGATCCTACACTTATTACATAAGAAAGTGTAAGCATGGAAAAACCTATTATAACACTAACATTGTGCATGTTAGGCTCCAACCATTCATGAAAGATATAGATGTTTCATCACTATTGATAAGTACATCTTATGATAGAAATGATGAGCCTAAGACTTATAAGGAGGAAATGGAAGGCTCAGGGTCTAACAAATGATTTACAACTATGAAGTTAGAGATGGACTCCATGTACAAAAATCAAGTCTGGAACTTGATTGATACTCCAAGTGGGATTAAGCCCATAGGAGGCTAGTGGGTTTTCAAAAAGAAAACTAACATAGAGGATTATAAAGTAAGGCTAGTCGCAAAGGGTTATAGTCAAAAGGAGGGTATTGACTATAATGAAATAATTTCACCAATAGCCATGCTAAAGTCTATCCGAATACTCCTTGCCATCGTTGCTCATTTATGATTATGAGATATAGTAGATGGATGTGAAAACTGTGTTCCTTAATAAAAACCTCTATAGGGATGTATATATGACACAACCTGAAGGTTTTACATCTCAAGATGGATCAAAGGTGTGTAAATTTCAAATGTCCATTTATGGACTTAAGCAAGCATCATGGAGTAAGAATATTAGGTTTGACAAGATAAACAAAGAAATTGGTTTTGGGCCAAATGCTAATGAGCCTTGTGTATTGTGAGGACGGGATTTCGTACCAGCTCGGGCATTCAACGGTGATGGCTTTTTCGAGATTTTATCCTCGAATCACATGATTTTCGACTATCCGATGATCTTCAAATGGGAGTATTCCACGTCGTTGTAGAAAAAAAAATAATCATAATAATACAATATAAAATAATATTAATAATGAAAGAGACGTTATCTCGATAGCGAGGTAGCCTCGAGCGGAGGGAGCCTCGAGCGGAGGCAACCTCGCACGGAGGCACCCTCACACGAGGCAGCCTTGCGGAGGCAACCTTGCGTAGAAGTGAGGGAGCCTCGCGCGGACGAGGGGGAGCCTCGTGCGAGGCAGCCTCGCACGGACGTGTGGGAGCCCCGCGCGAGGGAGCCTCGCGCGGAGGCAACCTCGCACGAGGGAGCCTCGCGTGAGGCAGCCTCGTGGAGGCAGCCTCGCGAAGGCAACCTCGCGCGGACACGTGGGACCCTCGCGCGGAGGCAGCCTCGTGTTCACGCGAGGAGCCTCGCCGAGATTTGTTCCTGGCGAGACCCCTCGCAGATGAGGCCCTATATTTTGGATTTTTCAAGACTTTTTATTTCTATAAATGGGCGGGTCTTTTTCTGTACACGGGGCTGAAAATTCAGAGAAAAAAAATTGTTCTCTTCAGATAAAAAAATATAAAAAATATTATTTTCTTCTAACTTCTTTTTTCTTGGATCCAAAACACTTTTGGATCCCAAATTTCTTCATCTTTTACTCAAATTTCTTCAACTTTTTATAAAATTTTTTCATCTTTTCTTCTTAAATCCTCAGATATTCTCGGGTATAAAACCAATTTAGAAACCTAGTCTGACTATCTTTTGGATAAATAAACATATTATTTTCCAACATAACCATTATTTTCACAATCAAATCAATAACAACAAAAATGAACGAGGAACGCTCCTAGGAATCAAATGGACACGCCGAAGTGGATTCACGCCAAAAGGGTAAAGCCTCTGAGTTCTTAGAGCTGCAAATTCCATGTTCATCTTCTTTTCTTTTTAATTTTTATTTTTGACCTAGGAATTATTTTTATTCCTTGTTATTGTAAATAATGTTGTAA